>CAWUHX010000156.1:0-104501 GCA_963922205.1 Romanomermis culicivorax | reverse complement strand
AGCAGTGGTATCAACGCAGAGTACTAAAAAGCTCCTTTGACTGGCTGGCGGTTTCTAAGCATACTTTGCACATGGTATTCAAAATTTTAGCCTATATCTTCGCCATCCCTATTTTCTGCATAAACGCCATCATCAGCATCATTGTACAACTTTTGTATATACAATAAAAATCTACACAATATTATTGTGCGTTGTGCTATGGTCATTGTGGAAAATTCGTGTCATGAGATTTTCTACGAGACTAGCAGTTTTGGTCGTTCTCTATGTTGTGAAATGGCAGACGTTTCGACGTTGTAGCACACTAATAACTTTTGTACATATGACTGACCGCCCACCAAATTCACGAATTTTCTACCACCTACGTCACATCATTTGTATGTATTGAAGAGTCACATTCTCCATTTCTACTTATACACGACCATTGTTATTGCATGTGATTTCATCAATCACAAAACGGAGATGTAGGTCATGCGAAGATCTGTGTTGATGGCCATGGTCGTATTCCGAGCTCCCACTGTTGTGCCGTATTCGTGGTTTAGAATGGTGTTTTGTAAACGTAAAATTTTTGGATAATCCGCCGAACCCAATAGAAATTCCACAGTAACTTCGAGTTTGTGTCGTTTTTTGACTTTGAGTACTTACACGTTAAGCACTGAGTGGCTTTCGGATCTAAAATGCTTCACATTGCTGGTCTATTCGAAAGTAGTCGTTGCATTTCCTCTTTTCATAGAATATTTTTGAACAATGAACTGTTGTGAGTTCTATTTTTAGACTTTCGTTTTAGTGCACCTGAAATTCTGATTGATTTTTACTTGTTTTTCTCGTTAGTAGAAGAGTGATTATCAATAAATTCCTTTGTCACCTCAAATTTTGAGATTGTAATATTCTTACCTAGTAGATATTTGCCCTCCTGTTTTACTCTAAAAGTGCTGTTTTTGGACTACGTCTCGTTCGTAACCGTTCTTTTATTATAATTTATGTTATAGTCGAATAGTAGGTTTTTTGTTCCTAGATGAATTACGGAGCAATGTTTTATAATTAATTAATTAAAATCCAAACATCTTAATTTATGGGGTATGTGATCATGTTTGACATATGCGTTCATCAAGTATCATGATAGTTGCTCCTGAATTTCTTCATAGTCAAGTTTGACCTTGCTTGGCCTTAGATACTTTCTAGCTCTAGCACTAAAGTTGAAAAAGCTCGTATGCTTGTTATCGATAAATGAAATTTAAACTCGGCAGAAAGGACTATAAAAGGAAAAATGTGAAAACAGACTAAAGGCTATGGAATCATTTATAGCTGGACGAACTTCATTAGTTCACATTGTACTTGACAGCCAAAATTCGTTGATTAGTTCATTGGTTCTCTAATTGGTTGGCTCCGTGAATAGTACCTTGGTCGGTCAGCCGGTTCCCTTCATCTTTTGATGCTCTAATTAGTCGAGTGGTTGTTCCTTGATAGATTTTTTTGCAATCCCTGATTAAGGCTGCTTTTCACATTCATGTAGGTCTGGTCTGGTGATACAAGTCCGCATTATACATGTTGGCAGAGAACTGGTTTTTCATAATAAAAATCACTTCATCGAATGCCCTGCCCACAATGCAGAAAAATAGATGATGATGTTGTTGATGATGTTCGGTTAAGTTTAACTTCCAGTCGGGCAGAATAAGTTTGTGTACAGACAGGCCAGACGTGTCCTTCTATAATTTTTTACTTGTTGTGAAGTTGCATGGAGAAGGTAAGGTTGTGTGCGGTGGTGTCCCAGTTCCAGGATTTGACGCACATGATACATTTTCAATTTTTTCGAGCGAAATTGAACAACTTTACTCGTAAATGAGCTGTTTTTTGTATGCAGATTTTGAAACATACTCCAACAAAAGAACTCCATTCTACACTCGATGTGCACACACAGTGACAAGTACCTATTGCTAGCAGCGCATAAAAACTAGACATATTTGTTTAGAAGAGAAGAATTTTATATTGCTTCTGCTTCTAGTATTCGGAAAGCACACTTTGAAATGTTTTATTTACCTTAATAATACGAGAATCACGTTCTTGTCTTCCAGACTTGTAAGCTATAGGAGCTTTTCTTCCTTAACTTTTTCGTTGCTTGGAAAAAGAATGATTCTAATTTTTTGTTGACGTTTAGCCAAATTTGTAGAATCCTACTGGGATCCATTTTTTAAATCCATAATCATTTCGTACGTATTTGGGACAGACAAAGCATGTTAATCTAGAACCTCCTAGTTTTCACGTTTTTTGTTCAAAGTCGCGCAGTATTCGATCATGTTATGGTATCTTCAAGATTTTTCTGATACCACTTTTTTTCGTTACGCTCGAAATATAGCAATATCATTATCTCGTCTAAATTTTCAATAAGGTGATTGCAATTGGTCATAAACGGATGATCATATTAGGGAGCGGATCTTCAAAATATTTTTTGAATCATCAAGTTTTACCATTTTCACAGCTAGTGAAACACAGCGTCTCAGGAAGCATTACTTTTCAAAATTGACATTACTTTTTACTGAAATTTTTTTGACTAAACATCGGGAAAAAATTTCCTACAATAAATAGTAACATGGCTCAATGTCACCAAAAATTAGTTACATTGAAACTATCAGACAAATGTAATGATTGAAAAATTAGTTCATTGCTTCTTCTTTCTATCCGCATGACTGAAGAATTTCGATTATAAACATTTCTATCCTAATTTCTAAGATAATTTTGAAACCACGCCAAAAACGCAATTATTGTCCAGAAATTTTTGTTATTTTGAGATGCCCATTAATTGACTTGATCCAAATGGATTACTGTAAACTGCATAAGGAGACGTGTAATGTGACAAATTTCACAAGTCTCACTTTAGACGGTGTAAATGCAATGATCAAAATCTCGATAGACCAGGTGATTTTACTAATTTTTCATAAGAAATTTTTTTCAAGTTCCTCTGCTTAGGTTTTCTCTGACAGACAAAAACCATACTACCCCGAAAAAACCCAGTGACTGACTGATCATGCACGTATGCGGTGTTTCTTGAACAGAATTCATTGAAATTATCAAGTTTGCTGTACTATGGTTAAAAAAGTTACTGGTCACTCAAGACAGGGTTTTTTCATATAAGTAGTCAAAAAATTTTGCAGTTCAAGATAGTTCTGGAAGTTCATACTTTCTAGTTCGGTTAAAATGATCTGATGTGCTACAATTCATGGTGACCTAGATTTTTATTTATACGCCTAATTTGCATATTTATGCTTATCTGACCTTGTTAGTTGCATAATTTGTAGGTGGGTTGGTATGTACGCCTAATTTCGAAATCTGGGCAATAATTTTCAAATTTCTGTTTGTCAAAACAAGGCGGCGGCGCCGTTCATGAAACGCAGGCAATGACAGTATGTAGAGACTGTGACGTGTCCGCGCATTTTGGGCCCAAAGGTCTTTGACGCCATTTTTTCTTGTTCTTTCTCTTTGTGCAGCAGTAGTAGTTAGTAGTTGGTAAAATTAATTTGCATGAATCATTGACGCGTGTTTGACAAACAGTGGTTTTGCAGTGAAAATTTGTATCCTTTAGTCTATTTTGTGCATTATTGTGTGCTGGAATTGTTTCCTTATCGACAGTACAAAGTTTTCTCTTGTTATTGCTGACGTCATGTTTAGAATTTAAATAAGTGCGTTCATATTTTTCGAAATTTCCGGTATTCACTTGCGTCATTTATTTTTTACTCGTCTCCTTATCTTAAATACTTGTACTTTTCGACCTTTATTTCGTGGAAAGCATGTTATATAGTTCATGCGATAACCATCTGAGTAATATCGCACCGATCGTTTTCCATGCGTAGATAAATTTACATAAATTTGGATTACATTTTTTATCAATCGTCCGATTTGGCCATCACGTTGGAATTGCAAACTGAACCATAGAAATATATCTCACCACTCCAGATGTGTTCCTATAGTCTGTTTTTATGAAATGTTTCTAAACTGAAAATTAAACTAGAAAATATGAAGCGGCATTTAAAATATTGCATTTGATTGAACTGCGTTATTGTGAAACTTATCAGGTGCTTGCAAACGTGTTTTCGAGTAACTCAAATTTGTAAACTCAAATGTAAACTTGAATTCCACATAGACATAGGTAACCATTTTCCGTTTGCTGAGATGACACCCAATGAATTGGCTGTAATGGACCATTCTCATGCACATTTTAGTGTAAATAGGGAGCCGTAGAAAAACTTTCAGTGCAACAATTCTAGTACCTATATACCTTATTGACTGGGCTAGTATATCTTCGCTAATCCAGAATTTACACCCGTTTAGCTAGATTTTTTCACAATCTTTGAGGCCTACAAACATATGGTCTGAAATTTTAAATACTTAGAATTTCTGTCCATAAATTCAAATTTAAGAATATTTTTCCAATTCACGAAATTTAGAACTGGACCTGATCACTGATATTACAGTAAATTCTATCGAATTTGCTTTAATTTCCAGAATTATTTAATTGCTGTCATTTTTTTCCGATCGCTAAATTTTTACTGTTTTTAGCTCCAAAAATAATATGCCCGGTCTCGAAAAGCTAAAAGAAGACGTTTCTCCGGCCGTTGTCCACAACGGCGGCGGCAGTTCGTTCGATTTATCCGGTTCCTATTCGTCTTTCCAAGACGAAAACGACGATTCGACGAAAAAATCCGTTTTGGCTTCGTCGGAATATAAACTTTTCTCATCATCGCCGTCTAAAATGAAAAAAGAGCAACAACAACAAAAAAGAAATAACAAAATGAGCAAAAGTTTCGATACGATGACGGCCGATTTCGACGACGACGGCGGCGTCAATAACGACGACTTTAAGACGACGTCGATTAAAAACGGCAAAAAATCGTTACCGAAACCGTTCGCTAAAAAACAGAAAAGTTCGTCGTCGTCTTTGAACAATTCGGCGACGTTGAAAAATGGCGACGCGACAATAATGAACGGCGACGCTAAAACGAGCTTTAAGAAAAAATCGACGTTGAACGGCAAGAATAAAGGTAATAAAAGGCAGCAAAAAACGGAGCAGAAGAAATTGGTTGATAAATTAATTTCTTTGAAATTCGTGATTTTTTTGATCAAAATTTATGAAAAATACAATAATTGCATCATCACAATTATAATTTTGACTTTGATAACTTCATGAATAATTCGAATTTCTGTTTAGTGCATGGAAATCTACTAGTAAAAAGACATCCTAGAATAAAAACAATTAATTTTGCAAATTCTGTATAACATAGTGGAAATTTTTTGTGTAAATTCAGTTTCAAACTTACATGTAACGAGGCCCCGAGGCCTGTAAGGGGGGTTCGCGCGAATTTTTTGAAGCCGGGGGTCACTGATAGCCAAAATTCTAGAGGGACTGGTCTCTGAAGGAAAAAAAATCGGGTTTTTCACCAAGAATGTCCGAAAAACGGTTCAAAAATAGAACTATTGTCTTTAAGAAACCGTAAAAAATGTATTTATCGCGCAAGAAAATTGACATTTTTGATTATTTTTGTTCAAGAATTGGCATTTTTCAGTATTTTTTTCGAACCAAGAGTATAGGGGTCCCTATGACTACCATTTGGCTAGCCATTGGATTGGAAAATCCTGGGGGAGGGGAGTCGCCCAATAGCTAGCCGCCGAGCGGTAGGGGGGGTTCCTATAGCACTCCCCCAATTACATGTATGGTTGAAAAGTTATCAAGGTGACTTCATTGTTTAACACCTGAAAATCTATCCATTTTCATTTCTTCATTACTTTGAGAATATATTGACACTTCAAAGTTCTTAAAATGTAAATATAATTTTTTAAACTATAGAGACTTGGTTTTGGAATCAGAGTTACGCCTTGAACAGATAGAAAAAGAATATTGAATGAAATTGAAAATCCAAAGTTTTTTTAATTATTCCAGTGGATGAATGGAAGAGATAGGTTAATTAAAAAGAGTGAAAAATGAAGGTCGAACTCACTCAAAAAGCAGGGATCTATTTAAATTTAAAATAAGTTTTGTTGCGCTTAATATTAAGGTCATTTTTCAGACGATCCATTCCGATTCGCTGGCGATGGCGTGGATTTCAAATGTAAATTGATTGGTTTTCAAGAAGTTAATCAACCGCGAGGCGATCAAATGTGTCAAGACGCCATACAGACGTGCAAGGTATGAAAATTTTTTGAATTTTGACCTATATGAATAATACCTTCGTCATTATCCTGCCAGTTTTTTTTATCAGATGCTTGTAATTTGAAAATGACGAAAAAACAAGCACCGCTTTCAAAGTCGTTTACACAAGGTCTTTACAATAAGATTTTTACTTGAAGAATTAGCAAATTCTTAGTGAAGTATCTCGAATTTACGTGACATATGATTTAACAAAAAATCATAAAATTGTTAAATTGTATATTTGCATATTTTTCCTATTTAGAACCATTTCGAGAAAAAGATGCATGACTTGTAATTACATTTCGATTTTGTTTTCTTCTACATTATTTGCTTTTTGGAATCGATTTGTAATTTTTTGCTCTTAACTTTTGAATTCCAGTTTTTTCACTTTCCCTTGTTTTTCCGCGATTTTTCCTAAACCTATAAACTTGTCAATACTGCAGTTAAAACTCATTAATAATCACCACGAAAATTGCCATTCCAAAAAACACCGATAAGGTCATATCAATAATAAATTCATGGAAACTAGACGTACTTCTATACATATAGTTTCTTTTTTCCATCCCAAGATAGATTTTGCCCGATTGTTTTCTTTTTTTTGGGGGTCGGATAGTATAGCAGTATATGGTTGAAAATAACCTTGTCTAGCAAATTTGGATCATCTTTCATCGGATGGCAAATGAATGAAAAGTAAAAAACGAAAATTCAACCCTGTCGAATTCAGCGGTTTTTCTAGACCGTAAAAGATTTGCATATAATTTACGCAAAATTTTCATCGATCAAATCATGTTGTAACTGTTGCAAAAGGTTGATTTGAAAATAGTATAAATCAGCTGAGTTAAATTTTTTCTTTCGTGTCAAGGTCGACGAAAAACCAACATTTTCCGAAATCATATTTTGTCGATCTAAAAAAAATAAACGGCTTTTTGTATTGACGACACAATAGCAGAGAAGAGAAGTTTACTGTATTTCATGCAATTTTTTTTCTATTATAACAAGATACTGTTTCGTTGCCGGTTTATTTATAGTCGAAAAATATGTCTTTTCCCTTGAAAACTAGCTTTTTCTATTTTTGCGACAAAAATGATGTTTAATAGTGGACTAATTCATAGAATACTAATTTTGTATTTTATAATTTACGAATACTAATTTTAGCGATAAAATTTTTTTCTCTTGCTTAATTAGTATGCGAAAAATTTCCTGAAATAGATTAGATTTCGTCACGTGATTTTTTTCTTGTTTCCTCTTTTTGTTAACCTTTTTTTCTTACAGGCTATCGTAAAAAGAAAAGGCGAGCACAAGCAGCGTATTGTTCTCAACATATCTCTGGAAGGACTCAAAATTAAGGACGGCGTATCCGGCGTAAGTTTTTTTGTTTGATTCGTTATATTTTTCTAGGTTTTTTTTTGTTTTAGATGGTTTTACATTCTTTCCCCGTTAGTAAAGTTTCTTTTATTGCCAAAGATACGACGGATAATCGGGCGTTCGGCTTTATTTACGGCGTTTCGGATCACGAACATCATTTTTACGCCGTAAAAACAGAAAAAACGGTAAATTTTTTCTTGGTGTTTTGGTCAATTTATGTTGAAAGCTTCATTTTTATATTTTTTAGGCTGATTCCATTGTTTTTTCTATTCGCGATATGTTTCAAATTGTATACGAAATGAAGAAGAAGCAAGTCGAGCAAGCGAAACAATCTCATCAAAAAGTAGATCAGTTTCTCGAATATTCTTGAATAACATTCAATCAATGTAAATGAACATTGTCGATATTTTTCACGTTTAATTTTTATTGTCCAGAATGGTCAAGAAATGATCAAAAATAAATCGATCGGTGATGATCAAGATCATAAAACTCCATCGAACGATAATCAAAGTCCCGTCGCGAATTTACTAGATTTAGAAACGGAGTTAGAAAATTTGGAACAGGTTGGTTTTTTTTCAATTTGGATCATCGGAACATATTTTCGCTTCCTTCTCGTAGCGTTTCATTTCTCCTAGGGTATGCAAAATATGAAAAATTGGGTTATCATGCCGGACGACGGGAATAATACCGCGGCAGCCGTTAACAGAACTAACAATCAATTTTCGTCGTCGGATACGACGTCGTCAACTTGGGCGACGGCAAGTTTGAGTAGTTCGGCGTTGACGGAATTAAACAACGATCCGTTCGCCGATAACATGTTCACATCGTCGATGAACAGTTTTACGAGTTCGGTGGGAAATAGCGTGGCGAAAGAAGTATGTTTTGTGGTTTCCTATTTGTTTTAATTTCTAGATTTCGTCCTTTAAAAATTTCTCTCTTCGCTATGTTATTAATTTACTACTTTTGTTTATTTTTCCGGTTCTTGCTTGCGTTTCTCCTCTATTGGCATCTTTATTTTATTGTTTCTTGTCGACTACCCATTTAGATTTAATTCTCCATCGTGTTTTGGTGAAAAATTCTTGGACACTAGATCAAAGAAAAAAGAGAAAAAATGGGGAAAAGCTCACTATCTGTCTGTTTTCGTCCTTTACCGTGAAAATACCGATTTGAAACCCCGAAAACGATATTTATTTTGATTATTCTGAAAATTATTGGTTTTCTGGTATTTATCGTTTGGCTTTTTTATTTTTTCATTTTCTTTTCTTTATTCTTTTGTCTTGGTTTCTTTAGCTTATCGGGTTTCCATGATTACTTTTTCCATTTTTTTATTTTTTATTCTTCTACATCTTGTTCCTTCTACTACTTGTTTTTCTCAGGTCTCAATCTTCTTTTTCGTAATTTTCATCATTTTCTTGACCCCTTTTTAATCTGGTTTTCGAGATTATTTCTTCCTGACGATGTCATTTTTCAGTTAATTATTATTATCTTTCATTTTTTCCAAATTTTTTATACTTTTTTCTTTGTTTGTCTCGTTTGATTTTAGTCTTTTTTGTGTTTATTTTCTTTTATTTATCGATGTATTTTCCATTTTCTTAATCTAGCGCTTTTCATCAGTGTTTTCTATTTATTGAAACTTTTCTCTTCGTTTGTCGATGTCATTTGTAATTGGGGGAAGTGCTGATCTCCCCAGGAATCGTCGGCGATATGGTCAGCCATTGCGCGACTCTCAAGATTTTCCAATCCTACGGCTTGCCATATGGTAATCATAGGGACCCCCATACTTTTGGTCGGAAAAATACTGGAAAATGTCAATTTTTCAGTATAAAATGGTCAAAAACGTCAATTTTCTTGGCGCTTCGCGCCATGAATACATTTTTTATGGTTTTTTAGACAAAAATTAATATTTTTTGAACCGTACTTCGGAGTTTTCTGGTTTAAAAAATCGATTTTTTCCTTCACAGACCCTCCCCTAAAGTTGAGGAATCTGTGACCCCCGGCCCAAAAATATCGCCCGACCTCTCCTTAGACCTCGGGGCCCTGTTACATGTATGAGTCATTTATTGGCTCTAATTTTACTTCTCAGACATTTGATTGTGTTTTGCCTGTTTATCGCTTTGTTAATTAGTCTCTTTTTCATTTATTTTTCTTCGTTTTATTGCGATTCTCCGGAATTTATTATCATGTTCATTTTTGTTTGTTTCGTTTTTCTTCTTCTGCACGTGTTTTCTGCTTCTGTATTTCTTTATTTCTGTTCCAAGTTCTTTTTTATGTATTTTCAATACACAGTTTTACGTCGTTTTTCTTCAGTTTTCGATATTGCTTAAAATTTTATCCAAATTTTTATGTAGACTTTCGTTCCTCCTCCTCCGTCTTCCAACGGTCACTCGCGCCGATCGAGTAGCGGCGCGGCGACGCATCACGCTTCGACGGTGGCTGCTCGTTCGACGCTCCTCGGCCCATCGCAACAAAACAACGACAGCGATCCATTCGCCGTTTTCGATTTCCCCAACGAAAATCGGGCGCCGGCGTCAACGACCGTCGCTAGCGACGTTGTATATCTCGCGTCGCCGCCTCGCACCGTCGCCGATCCCTTTGACACCAGTCACGTGATGAATGTTTTGGCTACAGTAAATAACGGGTGAGTCATTTTTCCATTCCGATTTCCGATTTAGCAATTTCAAAAAAAATCCATCAGGAACGCTCATTCCGTTTATACGCCGGTGACTAACGGCCTAGCGTCGACGTTACGACCACCGACGGCGGCTTTTTTCAACGCCATGACGCCGCAAGTTTCGTCGACGCCCGTAGCTGCGGCGGCGTCGTCGTCGTCGACGATGAAAAGCCGTGCGGGTCGGTTGGATTCGTCATCCATGGACGTAGCGACGCCGCCGACGCTGACAAAAAACGTCAACGGGATTTTTACCGCTGAAAAATCGAGCGCCGACAATTTGTTTGCGTCTTACGGCGGTACGGACGACCATCAACGATTTCCGAGCGTTATCGTGCCGCCGCCGCAGCAGCAACATTCGCAAAACGGATACAATTTAACGCAACCGTCGCCGTTAGCGTCATCGGATGATTTTTCGCCGGATCGTAGCGTTTTTTCGGGCGGCGAGCAACAATCAAATTGTGAGTCTTTTCGACTTTTTGTTGAGCTTCACTTTTTTTCTTTTTTATGCTAATTTCCTTAGTCACCATTTCTTTTCTTATGATTTCTACTCCATAGCTTTTTTACGATTTCTGTCTACCCATTTTGTTTTATTTTTATTTTTGTCCGTCTTCGCATTTCTTGTTATTCTTTAATATTTTTTTCGTTTCTGTTTCCTACCTCATTTTTCTTTTCCGACATTTATTCTCTTTTCGACTTCTCCGTGTGGTATTCACAGATTTTGTTCTTTCTTTTTTCCACTTTTTTTAGTCTGCTTTCCATCAATTTCTGTGCTAGTATTACTCTAGATTTTTTCTTGTGTTCTTTTTTCTGGATTTCTAGATTGTATTTTTACGTTCGTTTCAGTTTTTCTTTTTATCATTTCCTGTCATTTTTCGTGTGATTTACTTCAATTTTTCCCTTTTCTGTTTGTTTTCATGCTGATCTTGTTTTTTCATTTTTTTTATCAAATCACTTTTCACTTTTACAACTGTTCTTTGTATTAGATTTTTTCTTCATTGTTTGAATTTCTTTTTTTACTCCTTTCTTTTCTCATCTATTTCCACTTATTATTTCTATACTACCACCCATAAAATTCTATTTTCTCTTTCCTACCTGCCGTCTTTCTCTTTTATTCTGCGTATTTAAGTTTTCCGATTTCCTCTTACTAATGTGTCGTCTTTTTTCAATTTTTCCTTCACTTGTCCTTTTATCTTTCTTTTTTATTTTTGCTCTTGTAGTTTTGTTCCATTCCGTTTCTCTTTTTTTCTTTCTCTCAGTTTTTTCGACCGTTCCACATCTCCTGCTTCTTTTTATTCTTTACGTTACGTTGGTTTTCTTAGTTTTTCCGATCCTTTGCTTCAGTTCAGTCGTTTTTTGTGGCTTTTTCCTTTTATTCTTATATTTTTTAACCGATTTTCCTCCCTTCGTTGCTCTGTTTTAGTTCTAATTTTGTTTGTCTTAGTGATTTATTTCTATATAATTTTGTCTTTTTTTCTTTTTTTTTGTTTTTTCTGATAGTTTATTTTTATTGTTCAGTCCGGTTTCCAACTATGTTTATTTGTTTTTTTTCTGTTCTGAGCTTTTTGTTGTCGTTTTGTCATTCATTACCTGAAAAACCAGAACACGTCTAGGAATTTTTTACTCATTTATTTTCCCTTTACTTCGTTTTCTTTTAGATGTTAGTACTTGTACATCGACGTCTAATTCTGCCTTAATGAACAACGCAATGAACGACACGAACGCTTTACGTTTGTCGTTTTTAAATTCCGATCATCACGTATCGTCGATCGATTGGTCGATCAATCAAAAAAGCCCGGCTAATAAAAATGTACACAATTATTCCGAAACGACCAACAATGGCCAAAATAACGTTATGCACAGCGCCAAGTCGACATCTTCTTTGAACCCGTTTAATAATGTTTCAAATTTTGATCGTTCGTCGCCCGTTATCGGCAACGGTTTCGCTTCGTCGACTAATTACGAATATAGTTATAGTAATAATAATAGCGACTATAGGTTTTCGTCGCCGCCTACAAAAGTCGACCCGTTCGCTCATTTGAGGCAAAAGCCGAAAACCATCAACGAATTGAGGGGCGAAAAAATGACCAAAGGATCGGCGAGTTTCGACCAATTAGAATCGCTCATGAACGGGAAACATGCGGAGTAAGTACTGTAGATACCGGTCCATGTTTGAAACCTGTGAATAGTTTGAAAAGCATATTTTTGATTACTATAAATGAGATAATTTTTGCAAAGTGAGTTTTCAATGAAATCATTCATAAATTTGTTCGTCGGTGTAGAGTCGTTTTGTGCAGTTATTTGGGGGCTGATTTTCGCTGCTTGTTGTATGAATTTTTCGACGAATTCAAGCTTTTGATCTGGTCTATGATTTACGGTAGGATTTATATACAATTATTACATACATGTATAGCATAAATTGATGAGAATGCTTCAAAACTTAGTTAATTTAAATAGGTCTCATTGTGCTCTCTCAGTTCCAAGAAAAAATTCAACTTTTTTTCACATAATTTTCAAAAATTTTACATGGGATTTCCAAGACTTCAGGTGGTCAATTCTTCGAAGAGATCTATTTATTTTATGAAATGTTTGCAACATTTTTTGGGAAAAAATTCGCTTCCACATTTCATGATAGAAAAATCGCAAAAAATGAATATTCAGGGGCTTCTGCCTTGGTTCAGGAGCCCCAGCAAACTCGACCCCAAGAACATGGATGATTTCTAACATGAAATTACAAAATCATTAGGATGTGCCTGTGACAAAAGCTGTGGGTAGCAGTGTAAGATGATTATTGTAACGGAATTTCTCAATTTTTGTTTTTTTTTTAATTCTTTCTTCTGGACAGGACTCTGATAAATATTAGATCTTTTAGCGGGTTTAGAGTCCGTTTTTCTTGAAATTCTTGCAAGTAGCGTTGAAAGCAAGTATTATTTTATATTTTTACGATTTTATACTGAAGGATAAGTCACGTATGACTGAAAATTTATGAGCTCACTCAACTAAATCCAACAATTTTTGGAGAAGAAAACTCTGTCGCTAAGCTTTGTGTAGAGGATTTCGACGAGAGTGCAAATTTTCCCCATTTTCCGGTGAGAAAATTATCGTTTCTCTTGAATTTAATTCAATAAAATTTGCAGCAACCGAAAATTCGGGTGTAGTACGGTTCAATGACGTTCAGAATTGCTGTAACGTAAGTATCAGGTATTGTATAACTTTAGAAACTTAAAAATCAAGACTAAAATTTTATGGTTACTGTGTTTGTCAGACAGTTTAGGTTTGATGATCTGATGGAAACGTTCGTCAAACTATTACAACTGCTATGTTCTGTCATGGGTAGTTTTTAACATGTAAAAACAAACATGCCGAAGAGAATTGGGTTTTTTGAATTCAAAACTTACTGTAGGTATAAGTCATTTTATGTGCATTACCTAGAATTAGAAGAAAATTTAATCAATAATCAAGTTGTTTCTTGTCAAATTTCAAAGATTTTAGAATATCAAGCCTGCTATCCACAATTTCATGTTCATCATCTGACTACGAGCCACAGTATGGACAAAATTGTTGATTTCCTGCTTCAAATTCTTTAAAAGAACTAACAAAAGGCTATCTAATGAAATTTTAACATTGCTCAGCTATTACAGCTTTCTAAGTTGATATCTGTATTTCATTGTTTCACAGGCGACTAATACAACTTGATTACAGTAGGTAAAATGAAAACATTTTCAACTTCTATACCTGATGATCAACTTTCGATTAAAGCTAATGGCCATTTCTTTTATTTTTTAGTCCCGCTGCATTTCGGGCACAGCCGACGGCGGCGAGTCCCCGTGCCGCTCCTTCCATACCGCGCCGCAATTCGCCCGTCGGTCCAAATCGTCCGACGCCGCAGCCGCCTACAGTCGTCAGGCATCAAAATGATTCGACGCTAAGCGGTGGTTTTTTGCCTCCGCCACCCAAAAGTGAACGTGCCGGAGCGGCGGCGGCGTTTTCGAAAAAAACCGATCCGTTTAACGACGACTTTTTTGTTCGAAATTGAACAAAAGAAATTTTTTTCTGAAAATATTCGTAAGTGTAGGCGCGTAATTTGCATATTTTGTGTATTTAGCCTCGAATTCTCAAAACGTGTACATATTACTGTAGATCGGTAGGAGGAAAACGTTCTTGCTTTTCGACTTTTTGTCACGTGATTTCACAAAATTATCGATTTTTCTACGTTTTTACCATTTATATTCGTTTTTTTCGCGTGTTTAACAGAATTTTTTGTTTTGTTATAATTTTTTCCTAACCCATTTCCACTGTGTTACGTTTTTACCTATATACACATACGCTTTTTGGACTCACTCTCCTCGTTTATAGTTATTGGATGCAATTTTTTACACGTATTTTCCAGCAAAGTGCCACATTTTTCGTTATATTTTTTGGACTTTACATTTTTTGAGCCGGAATCCTCAGAAACAATAAATTGTATTTTTCGTAAGTGCATCGGTTATAGAAAAGCTTTAAACTTTGAAAATTGTGTTCTTCACTCGAGTCCTTTTCATCTAAAACTGTTACATGATCCTTAACCTTGGGAGTGGGTAGTATTTACGCTAAAATTTGAGTAATCGCAGACTGGCTGAAGACTCATCAGGTGCCCACTGAGTGACTCTTCACGGCCGAGGTCGTGTCGTAGTTGACACGCGGTTATTCGAATGTTGGTCTTGGAAAAATAATCTCCGTTTTTCAGAAAATGTTTGTAAAAAAGGCAAAATTAGTAGTCCGACATGCGTGCTAAAACAAAGCTTTACGATTTTACCAGCAAACTTTTAAGACACGATTTCTGCGCGATACCTTCTCCTCCATTGATATATATGGTTAGTTGAAAATTGATAAAATTTGAAAAAGACACTTTGAATGGTTTTGCGCGCTGAGTATAGTGATACAGTGTTCATTCCGCATAAAAATCAAAATTCGCATAGCTACAGTACTCCAAAGTTTGGAATTTTTCAGTCTGTACATAGGTATCGAAATGTCACAGCCCAGAAAAGACGTGACTCAGAAGCCAAATACGAAAAGTTAAGGTGCAGCTCAGATGCAGCTTAACTCGTACAAAAACATATCGATAAAGTTGAGCTGTAGCTTAACTCTATATGTTATAGTATTGCCGTTAAGGTGCAGCTCAGCAGTAGCTTAAGTTTCTCGACATTTTTTGTGTACGAGTTAAGCTACAGCTTAACCACAATGGTATAACATATAGAGTTGAGCTGCAGCTCAAGTCTCTTTGATGAAACCGGCCGCTTCTCTATATGCACGTATGGAAAACATTTTCTAGTCCCTCACTCTTCACGTTCTATTCCATTTCAAAGTGTCAAAATGGAAGTTGGAATTAACCGAAAAAGTCCAATGGGGCCTTCTTAGGGCACCTTCCATAGGATGCCGCAGAATTTCTTTCTTGATTTCTGTAGTCACTAATGTCTGACATATTGTGTTAAAATCTCAATCAAATTAATACACGGTTTTGGAAGCTGTAAGTGTCTGCACATTCTGAAAGCTGGTTAAAAAATGCTAATCAATTCCACTGAATATGCCATCACGAGATGCAGAGAACATTCATAACTTTCAACTTACACTAATAAAAAGAGAGGATGTGAGTCGAATCACTCGTAAAATTTCATCGATCGATTTACAATGGTTGCGCAACAGGATCCCTCAGGAGAGATGCGATAAAAAATTATCTCATCAGTTATTTGACTGGGAAAAACATTGAAGCTGCGAGTTTAATGTTACAAAATAAAAGTCGGCTCTGACTCCGGCCTATGTTATAACCTGTGCGAAAATGATCTAGAGTTGAAGACATCCCGTTACACACCACATGATGTTGACCAAACGAAAATAGAGCAAAGGATAGTAGATTGCAGTGCCTTTCCAACAGAGCAAAGAGTATCCGAATATCTCTTGCCGTTTTTCTGTAAATGGACTTCAAACAATCACTCAATTTCTGAAAAAAAATTTCGAACATTTCGATTTTCCATTTGAGGCAATCAACAAACCTAGAACAATGAAAATTTATCAAGACTTCTCGCTACATTTTTCTCATAATGTAGTGGGTATAGACGCATCCCGTGTTCCCTGAACTTCATTGATTGGACATTTACCCAGATTCAAAAACACATTTGAATTTTGAATGACAGTGAAGTGTACGCAAATGTCTACGGCTGCCAGTACGGTACGCCATGATGTGATTTTGCAGCTTCCGTAGGAATGTATGAATTAAAGGGATAAAAAGATAAAATTCCTCGGCATCATCGTTGAAGGTGCTTCGGAGTGGCCACAAACAGGATTTTTTTTTGCTTCTCTTAATCGACAGTTTAAACTTTTTCCGAAGTGTAAAATGTTCGTTTGTGAAACAATTATTATATCAAACTATAGTTTATTAGTTATTTGATAATTCTTTAGTACAGATAATAAACGCGGACAAGGCCGACCAGGAAAATGTAGCGACCTGTGAATGATTTCGATGAGTATGCCTTCTTCAGAGCTGTACAACTCCCCAAACGGTACAAAAATTTTGATGAAAATTTCAATAGGAACGCATTAGCTATAAGATAAGAAAATAAAATTCTGCGGCATCTGATGGGAAGGTGTTCGGGAGCGCCCATAAACAAAATTTTTCTAATTTTTACGGCTCATTTCTTACACTTCTAACTCTCTTAAATGGTGGAGTGTGCAACAATTTACAGTAAATGTTAAACCAAAAGATAGGCTATTCTCTGCCGCGTAAAATCAATATTCATTTATTTAATAAGATCACTTCAATCCGGAAATATCGCTTGGCTAGCAAGACCACAGAAAAATGCCAAAAAGTAATTTATTTTCAATTTTTGCCTTACTGTAGTCGCGTGAGTTTTAATTTTTAAGCAAAACCGACGATAACATGAAACTACCCAGAATATCTCATTTTTGAGATATGATTTATTTTCAACTTATCATAGCGAAGGTACAACCTCTCAGAAATCATGTCTTAACCCTTCTTTGCACGGAGTCAAAAAGTAGTAATTTTTTCGTCGAAAACTTGCGATATTTCGATCAATTTTTGATATATTCAAAAGCGGTAGTTTTTATTGAATTCAGCTGTAGAAGACGAATCGAATGATGTATATAACTCTATGAGTCGAAGAAAAAAATTTCCCATGTTATAACATGGGCGCCGAGGGCGCCGGTCGGGTACCCTCGACCTACCTAAGGTTTGGCGCATAGGTATAACTTTACTTCGCGTAAAAACCCAATAAACTTACAACCAATATATAAAGCAATAATAATCATCGTTCTCCGCATCGATATCCCCGATTCGTGGACGTGGGGAGTCGAAAATCCGCCGAAAATTGCCCGAAAAATCAAAAAAATTGAAAATTTTCCTAAAAAATTAGCCAATTCAGACTTTTTAGGGGTCTAACATCACTAAATCTAACCTCGGCGATCCGAATTAGCCCATAAGAACACGCGGAATTCTAATATTCTAATCGAATTCGCGATTTAAATCTGAAAAAAATGAATAAATGTGTATCCGCGAAATGATGTTACAAAAAAAACGGGGTTCGAGCCGGAAAAACGCGCTGAGAAAAACAATTCTAAAAAATTGCAATTTCGGCGAAATGACAGCGCAAACTGCTGAAAATTGCATGAAGAATGCGTTCCTGTCATCAGAAAACAAAATTAGGCCCGCGCCGCGGCGTCTCTGTCGGAAAAATCGAAATCAGCGCGGAGGGGGGCTCGGACCGGAATTTCGCGAAAAAAACGCATCAGCGTCGAAGATTCGATGTTCTACAGTAACTTCCGAACACGGTGAATCCAATAAAATAAACCGCATAACTTCATCATCAATACTCGCTTTTTGACACAGTTTTCAAAATTCCGCGAAATGAGTGCATGCAAACAAGGGTTAAGCATACCATGTAATTGGGGGGGAAGTGCTATGGGAACCCCCCCCCAGAAATCGTCGACCATATGGCTAGCCATTGGGCGACCCCCCATCATGATTTTCCAATCCTATGACTAGCCATATGGTAGCCCTAGGGACCCCATAGTTTTAGTTGGTAAAATACTGAAAAATGTCAATTTTTGAACAAAAAATGGTCAAAAACGTCAATTTTCTCGGCGGTTCGCGCCATAAGTACATATTTTATCATTTTTTAGACAAAAATTACTACTTTTTAAACCGTTTTTCGGACATTTTTCATTGAAAAAATCGAATTTTTTTTCCTTCAGCGACCCCCTCCCCCCAAAATTTTGAGAATTACTGCCCCCGGCCCAAAAAAGTGCTCCAACCTCCCTCCCCCAGACCTCGGAGCTCCATTACATGTATGGTCTTAAGCCTCATATGACACGATCTATAGTCCGTTTTTTTAGAAATGCTTCTAAATAATGAAAGTGGAAAGCAAGTACTATTCCAGATTTTCACTTTTTTCTGATAAACAATATATCGTATAGGGCTGGAAATTTGTGAGCATACTGTCCTCAGCTTTAAAAATTTTTGGAATGAAACATTTAACGGTAAGAGCCATATGTAAACAATTTTGACGACAATACTGATTTGTGTCACTTTTCTATTTGGAAGCATTTTATAAAAAACAGAATATAGGAGAATCTTACAAATCTTTCCAAGATAAATAGACTAATTAGATTTTGGATTTTTCTTCCCATGAATATATTTTCTTTTCTCCAATATTCTGAAACGATTCCGAACTTGAAATCCATAAATAAATAAAAAAATTTTTTCACAATAAAAGTTTAACCGTAGATAACTTTTTTTGATTAGTCGAGCTTTGCTCATTTGTATAAGATAATTTACGAAAAATCTTCATCTTCACTGTTGAACTCGCGAGCGAATTCCAATTCGTTTTGTTCGCGCTGCCGTTTTTGCTGCAACAGTAAGTTCGATCACGAACATGCGTAAAAACCTGAAAAAAAATCTACCTCCGGCGTTTCCGCTTGCTTAGGTTCGACTTTGGGCGCAAAACGCATGGCCCTGACTGCCTGACGTTGCAGCTGCAAAAGTAGCTGCGTTCGTTCGTTGAGCTCGGTTTGGGGCGCCCGCGAGGTGTACATGTCCGATTCGGATTTGAACTCGAGCCAACCATTTTCGTAGTCCAAAACGGCTTGGATGGTTTTATCTTTTATGGCCTAAATATGAGCAGGGTGCCTTAGAACTAGTATTCTTATTTGTTGAATCATTAAGAATTTGGAGAAAGAATTATGTTGTGCAGGTATATGTATTATTTCTTATTTATTATCGAAGTTTTCAACTAATTACAAATTTTTAGTTTCGCGATGTGTGGCTTACAGCGGAAATAAATTATCGCAAAATTTGAATCATCGATTGTCAAGGTATTCATTTTTGAATAATAATGACTACTGTATCTAAAACATAAATACCACACCTTTTTAGTCAATTGACAACTTTATTTGTGGTACTGAAAAGTTACATGACCGATCGACAAAGCAAAAAAAACAATCCCAAAATTTCACTAGCTTAAAGTTTGACTAAAATTTTCGAAGTCGAACTTTAAAAAACTAATTTTGAATTTCTGCGTCGTTCCAAATTTATTCAAAATTATTTGCATTTTACCTTCGACAAAATGGCTATGGCGTCATTTTGGTGATCGAATTGTAATTTCTTGCAAATCTGGCGTATATAGATTTTGCTGTAAGCTGCGGATAATTGACGTAAAGCGGCTCTGATCACTGAATCTTTCAAATGTACAACGAAATTCAACGTTTGATCGTCGTCAAACGTTTTCCAACCCTTTTCGAGCGTTTTGTCGAACAACTTGACGTCACCGTCTCGAACGGCTGGAAAAAATAGCTTCTAAATTTCAATAAAGAAAATTTTTGGATTTATAAATCAAAAAACGATTATTCTTCTGATTTCTGCTCGCTTTTCCAATTGCGATATCAAAATGAAAAACATGTCACATGGAAATGGAAATTTGTTTTTTCGAGCGGAAATTCATAAAGACTTTTGTTATTTTCGCATTCATGAGCATTTTGCAGAAAAAAGACTCAGAATTCTCTGTTATCCTACATTCCAGAATGATGATTTTATAACGTCTGGAAAACATGAAATTAAGAAGGAAAGTCTTTTTCAATGTCTCATTTTCTCGCCTTATTTCTTTTTTTTTCAAATTTCTCATCATAGAATTTTGGTTCATTTTGTCACTCATCACAAACAAATGACGCAAAAATTGGATGCTCGATCTCATTTCACGGGGAAATGAATCGTCATTCAATCGAAATAAGGTTGTTTAATTTTCGAACACCGATCTAGTCCACAAGGAGGATTTTAAATTACATGAAAATTGCAGCTTTTTGACAAACTTTAATTAAACTGGCAAAGTGATCGGCAATTTTTCATTTTCGAAATGCAAGTGGCCGAGTCGAAAAGATTGTGTGCCCTTTCCCCGACTATCCCTTTTCATCGACTAATGCTAAAAATAAATACAAAAAATCTCCTTTCCCCGAGCATCCCTTTTCTCCGACCATCCCTATTCCCCAACTATTTTTTCCCCCACCAATGTTATAAATAAGTAAGAAAAATTTATGCCTTATTACAAAAACTTATCTGCAAGAAAATTTAAACTGAGCTACACATTATTTTCCCACGGTGCTTTGCAAAACCTATATAAAGTGCGAATCAAATTTTTCCCTATATTCAATCATTTTTGTGACGCGTATTCTACTTATTAGGATAAACACTTAATTACTGTTATAATTCTGATTTTTGCGTATTTTGTAAAATTTAGTGAAAAATAAATCAATATTCGAAGAATTCATTTTGGAACCACTTTAGCTATGTGCCCAGCCGTGGAAAATACAGTTACACGTACATGCAGGGGGCCCAGAAAAAAAAATTGGAGATATGCAAAAGGTTATCTGTTGAAGCTATCAAAATTTTAAATTCTGATTTACTCTGCAAAGAAATAACAATGTGCATCTCTTTTCATGAAACACCCTGTATGTAATTGCTTTCTTGATTGAGAAATTTTAAACAAAAAATGTGCCATAAATGTCAATGCTCGGGGAATCAGGATCGTTAAAAAAATCGAGTCGTCCGAGAAACTTCACAGTGCTCAGGGAATTGCGAATTTAAAGCATTGGTCGGGGATAAGGGATAGTCATGGGAAAAGGATGGTCGGGGAATGGGGATACAACCATACAGTCGCTGAAACGATACCGTAAAAGGGAAATGATGTTATCGACAGTGATGATTATTTTCTGATGCTATTTTTAGTACTACGCGTATCCTTGACAAACCCGTAGATTTTATGTTTCATCTGACAATATGGAGATTATAATTCATCCACCGATTTAGCTCTGGTTCCTCTGCATACCGCGAATATCTTTCGCCTTTTACTAAAGATATCCGTGCAGAGGGGCGCTTATGAGTAAACATCAATTTTTCGTTGCCCGCCTTCAGGCGGGTTCTAGGAGAGTGACTAACTTGTGACCTTCCCGGCGCTTCACTGCCTGTTCGTGATGTGAGGCCAAGTGAAGAACCAGAGAATTCGCACATGCAACAGTGCTGGAGAAAAGACAGTGCAAACACGGAAATTTGCGTAAATGTGTAAAACAATAAGAACTTGCCCCTATTATTGATCCAAGAATTATCAAACAGAATAACAACGTAGCTATGCTCCATTAATTTTAAAATGATCAATGCAGCGAACCCATGAAAGTAAACCGTAAACCTTACTACTTGAATCAATATTTTAGGAATAACACTCAAATGCCAAACATAGTTTTATTTCGGTCTAGAGTAGTACGGCGCCGCCATTTTGGCCCCTGACATTATATAACTTCATATAACAAAATAATACAAGATCAGCATTACTTCCTCAGCCGCGTTTTGAGGTTTTAGTATTTGTGTAAAAGCGTAAATAAAGAAAAAATAAAATGCACTCCTAACAAGAGAAAAGAGTTGCAAAAATAAAAAATGGTTGCAGAAAAAGAAAATGACGTTTTTTTAACTGGAAATGTCAAATTGATGTTACAGAAATCACACGCATAAATTGAAACAAATAAAAACAGCTAATTATAGTCTTTTTTCTTAAAATGCTTTCAAATTATGACAGTGGGAAGCAAGTACTATTTCAGACTTATTTTCAGCTAAACCGTATGTCACATATCGCTGAAACTTGTGAGCATACTCAACTAACCTTTAGCTATTTTTTGATTAAAAAATATCAAAGCCAAACGTTTGTGTAAACGATATCAATGACTGTGCTAATTTTTGTCGATTTTCACTTTACAAGCATTTTATAAAAAACGGACTATAGGTAAAGCTTTTATTTCCATGCAGAAAAAAATATCAAGCAAAACAAATTATAAACATGGACTCATTTTAAAGTTTTTGCTGTCGTTTTCCGACAGCAAAAAATACAAGCAAAAACATAAGATACAGAAGGAATGAGGTAAAAGAAGAAGAAAAGTGAAGAAAACGGGGGAAAATTGAATAAAAGAAAAAAGTTTGGCGCCGAAATGGCGCCACCGAGACGTCACTGTCTGGCTGTATCTAAATCAAAAGTTGATAAGCACGACGGGTTTTCCATTATTTAGCCTCCCCGCGTCATCCAACCTACTTTTCTGGTTGTAGTTGCGTCTGTCCTCAATATCAAAAGAGTACGTCATATGACGGGAGAATAGCTTTACACTCCAGGTACATGCACATAGGGGGGGGGGTAGGGGAGGGGCTAAGCCCCCATACCTGAGACCCTGACCACCCCACCTGGCCGAAAAAAATCGTCAAACACCCCCCTGAACTTTTTCTGAGACAGCTTTTTTGATGTTTTTTGTGCATATTTTGTATGAAAAACCGGCTTGCAGAACTTTTTTTTGTTTTTTTGCTCACCCAGCCACCCTACCCCCCTGGAAAAAAGTCCATGGACCCTCCAACCTGGAGAATTCTTGCCGTGCATGTCTGCAGGGGAGTCATTACATTTCAAACTTCACCGAATTACATAATTGCGCGTTGCATAAGCTAATAGAGGTAGATGATTGTGGAATATTAGATTTAAAATGCCAGACGCAGCGAAGTACCAAAAAAGTAGGCTGGATTGATGGGGAAACTTTATACTGTAGAAAAACGCTGAATTTATTCATGACAAGATGAAAGCCAATGTCATTAGGAAAACGTCATGTTTATATCAACTGTTGATTTGGATAGAACTGTGTCGACACATGAGCGCCACTCACGAATGGCCACTTCACCAGATTATTGAAGATTTTCAGCTGCTCATTTGCTGCTCACTAAAGATAAATCTTGTCCACCGATAACAGTAATAAGCTTACTACTTTTTTTCGATGTTCAATTTAGTCCCATGCAACCCCTGTATCGATCATTTTAAAATGAATGGAGAACAGTCACATATGAAAATTAGTGCAGTTTTCGAAATCATTATTAAATGCTTGTTTTGCCATTATGATTCAGTGGTTGATGAAATTGGGTGTTTTCATTCTTTACTAAAATTATGTAAACGAGGCCTGCAGAAAAAAATTAGCTTGTGTAATATTACTCTAGTTAACTACCGAATCTAGGAGTGCACGAACATAACGTGAATTTGTGCAATGGCCATAGTTTTTGAATCTTCGTGAAACTAGTATTTTTTGTCAATACAGAATGTTCGAGGAAACATTTGTAGGTTCTACGCCTTTTTCAAGTTCAATTAGGAAACCAAGTTTATTTTCCTTTAAATGCTCCTAAATGATACAAACTGAAAGCAACTACAATTTCATATTTTTATGATTTTCTGCTGAACCATAGTAATGTACATTTGTGAGCATACTCAATAAATAACCTTGAAGAAATTTTATGACTAAAAAGGTCTACGTAAGCTTAATTAAACTTCGGCAGTTTTGGGGATCGTCGACGTCATCCGAAGCGAGAGTTTTCAAATATTAATTTCAAATCTTGAACACGTAAATGCGATGTTTTAGCCAATAATTTGGTGTGATAGTGTTCATTAATTTTACTTATTTTGACATAAGGAAATACTTTTTGGTAGGGCGCGCAGTCTGCATGCCTGACTTTTTCGTACATACATTCCTTCTACACGATGTAACGAAACACGAAAATTCTATGAGTTAACGGGGTGATGTCATGTGCAGCCCAAAATTTAGGGAGAGGTCATCGAGGGAAAAAAACTTAGAAATTTTCGCCTCAAAAGCCGGAAAATTAGCTCAAAAATTCCTTGTGGTTTAGAAATGCAAAAAAAATCGTATTTAATGACGGGGGTCGCCATCGCAGTTCCCTGCCATAAAAATTAATATCTGACAGCCCTTTTTCATCCAAAAAATGTGGGCCACATATCTTAATCGTAAGATAGTTGACAAACTTCGGCCTTGGATTCCTCCGACACCTCGCCGGTATATATTGTCACATCGCCTTTATTTAATATTCTTTTGAAGAAACATCCTGTATACCTTGAGCAAGTTTCAAGTACGGTTCGACGACATTCGACGATGCATATTCTCGATAAATCAATCGATCGGGTAAATGGCCGAGTAAAAGTTCGACACAAATTAAAACGACGACGATCTGCATACCGCGCGAAAAAGAGAAAACATTCAATTTGCATAAATTTTAAGCTTTGATTAGCAAATATTACCGAATATCGAAAACCTTCGGCTACTAGAAGAGGAGCCTTTTTCAAAGCTGAAATCAAAGCTTGACGAGCTTCATCGTACCTGCGTTGGGTGGCTCTAACAAGGCCTGCAAAAAATCAGACAAAAGATTGAAATTCTAGGGAAATTGACATTGAAAGCCCGTTTTTCACTGGTTAAAATTAAGCTTCCAAAGATTTACACGAAATTTTGTCATGTTATAAGGATAAACAGTTTTTTAGCTTTGCATCAAACGTTGGCACACTTGCGCATGGTTCATAGGATTTCACTTTGACATAATGTACTACAACCAAAAAATATATGTAATGAAAAACTATGACCTGTTCTTCTCGAAAATGGAAAAATGAATAAATTAGCACTGTCGTCAAAACCATTCACATATAAAGCTTTCACAGTAGAAATTTTATTCAAAAAATTGTTGAAGACTAGTATGCTTACAAATTTTCAATCATACGTGGCATATAATTTAGAGAAGAAAATCGCAAAATACTCGCTCTTCACTGTGTTATTATTTACTAGCATTTCCAGAAATTCAGGTCCTAGAATATTCAAGCAAATTCCAGAAAAAAAATAAGTACTAAAATTTCATATGGAGGAAAAAAAGAGGAAGAAAGGACAATCAGAAGAACAGCAAGATTAAATAAAGCAACAAAAATAGAAAGGAAGCGCAAAAAGGCACCCAAATCAGGTCACCTCTCACCGGTATAATAATGGAATCGAGCCCATTGATAAACATCAGCTTCTGGAGGAAAAGGGCACCTTTTATCGTCTTCAATCAACGTAGATGCCAAATCAAAAGATTTTTCCACAATGTACAGTCGTAAAAGGCAATTAGTCAAAGTGGCGTGAGTATCATCGTGGTGGTGTAGTTTAGCGACTAGTAAACGTTTGTCTAAATATCTGAATAAAGCACATATTGATCAGTTCACAAGGAACATAATTTATGGTGACATCTAGGGACCCTATAAATTGGCGAGATCAAATTTTTCGTGAAAAACAGATCACATTCTCGAAAAATCATACGAAATTTAAATTCGAAACATTGCATGATTTTGATTTTCGCAAGTACACAATTTCCAGACTTACAAATTTAATAGCTTTTTCTGAATTTACAGGATAAGTAAAGTTATTACAGGTATAACTGTAGTATGTCTCCACATTTCAATTTTTACGTTTTATAATTTCTGCGTGTTTTATTATTTCTGCGCGTCCACATTTCAACTGGATTTTTTTGTTATATAGGTCATTTTTTGCGCTGATCACGAAAATGAGATCCATTTTTAGTTTTGACAAAAAATTCTGATGCAAACAGGGTGTTCCTTATGTTTTACGATGTCCATACACAATACGTTTTTATAGCAATAACTATAGTCTGTTTTTTATAAAATGCTTCCAAAAGGAAAAGTGACACAAATCAGTACTGTCGCCAAAATCGTTTACATAGAGCTTTTACCGTAAAATTTTTCACTCGAAAAATTGCTAAAGGTGAGCTCAGTATGCTCAGAAATTTCCGGAATTATATGGCATATTGTTCGTCAGAAAATCATGAAAATGTGAAATACTACTTGCTTTCCATTCGTATTATTTAGAAGCATTTCAAGAAAAACAGACTATAATAGCAGGCAACATTAGGTAGGTAACAAAAAAGACAATAACGTTTGGAAACGCTGGCACCGGATATTGATCAAATAACATCTTGTGCTTAGGAACCACATTTGTAAAACAAGCAGCAGACACCAAATTTGTGAGTAAAAGCAGCATAGCAATTACAAAAAGAACACCCTGTTTGCATCAGAAATTTTCGTCAAAACTAAAAATGGATCTCATTTTCGTGATCAGCGCAAAAAAATGACCTATACCACTAAATATCAGTATAT
Source organism: Romanomermis culicivorax (assembly GCA_963922205.1). Lineage (NCBI taxonomy): Eukaryota > Metazoa > Nematoda > Enoplea > Mermithida > Mermithidae > Romanomermis > Romanomermis culicivorax. The sequence continues at coordinate 77,761 of CAWUHX010000156.1, read as the reverse complement.
GTTTCATCTTAGAAACGAAAAAATTGAAATGTGGAGACATACTACAGTTATACCGTTATTACAGTATGCTTCAAAACGGAAACACTCGTCTGCAGTAAGCATAATAAATCAGTTATAAAGCTTTGTATTTAATGCTGAAGTTTAAATCCATGTTTAATTAAGGAAATTTGCATCAGTGTTTAATCATCGAAAATCTTGATAGGAAAACTTTGTCAAACACATCGTTGACAAGAAACAATAAAAGAATTAAAGGCGACCCATTAGTACGTACAGTATACATGAGAACAATAGCTACCTAGTATTGCGGCGCAGGTTGGTTGAAGCTTGCTCCAAATATATGAACAAAGGGCCAAAGCTCGTTGTTTTTATGACTAGTTGATAAGAAGAGTGCAGCAAAACTTTAACAATTCAAGTCCAAATGTTTTAGTTCCAATTTCAATGAATTTGTCACGAAATTTCAGGCTAGAACATATGATTCAACACTAGTGGCGTATGAACTGACATGAAACAAGAGGTTTTCATGAAAAAATTTATTTCTCCGAAACTTCAAATAAGATGCTGTACAGCCTACATACATAATGCTTGTATTTACAGAAGCTTACAATTTTTAAAATGTAAAATGATTTGTCTATGAAATGCTTAAAAATACGTGTCAAAAAATATGTCATGAAAAAATATAAACTGTTATGCTACTGAGTATTATACAAATTTGAGGCTGCTAAACAAAAATCAGCAAGCAAATCTTCCATGTTACCATTCAATTTGCTTCGCCATGTCCATTCCACCAGATAACTTTCATAAGTGCTAGTGTTCATTCGTCCTATTTTATGGCGAAGATCACGTTTACCTTTCGACCACTGGCATTCAATGTTGTGTACGAGTTTTCCGATTTCTTGGATCAACAAAATGTCTAGAATGGTTTACTGTGTGATGCGTATAATTTAGTCCAGTTAAGTTGTAAACTTTCCAACAATCCATTTTAATAATCGATCCTGGTTTGACGTTGTCAATTATAACTTGGTGAAGAGTTTGGGGGGTTCTATCCTGTACTCTAACAAAAAAAAGCTTTCTTTGTTTGTCAATCGATTCCTCCAACCACACACATCATACGCCTTAATCGACCCCTGTTGTACTTCTGTTTTCGGAATGCAGATTCATCAATTTCTACAATGTGACCAAGACTGTCGATCTTGCACCCATTTTCCTCAAGCCACACTTGAATAAGGTTCTACAGTTCATTTAAAATTGAAATAACAGTGTCCCTACAAAGTTCAGTTTCCCGCACAATGGTATTGGTGGTGTATTTGAGCAACCAGGCAACAACAACTTCCAAAATTTTGGCAAGGGTGTATCAAATTGTAAAACAAATGAACCGTGACGTAAAGAGTATCATTTTCGACATTGATGGTTACTGCATCGCCACATGGCCTCAGAATTTCGCCTCCCGTCGCTCTCAATATGACAATAATTTCCACATGCGTCACAAATTTTGATGCTATTGATTAAATTATTAGCAATCAAAAACTGGTGCACTGTTGTGACAGTTGAAAACGATTTTAAACGAGCAATGCTTTGCAAAAACTCCATCGGTGATAACAACGATCATTTTGTAACAGACTACTTCTTTTATGAGTGAGGGTAAGACCTGTAGGTTAAAGACATGTTTAATGGAAGTTTGTATTTCTTTATGTATAAGCAAAGCAAAAATATACAATGAGACAGCTTCTGTTGAATTCTGAGTGCATTGTTTAATTTTTATGTTTAACTTACTCTTCTCTTCTGTTTGACTGGTTTAGAATTAAAATATGAATTTTACGTGATATCCTGTACATTTTATATTATTCTTGCATGAAATTACAGGATAAAATCAATGAAATTGGAACAAAAACATTTGGACTTAAATTGGAAAAGTTTTGTGGCACGCTTCTTATCAACTAGTCATAAGAACAACGAGCTTTGCTCCTTTGTTCATATATCTGGAGCAAGGGTTCAACCTGCGCTGCATACTAGGTCGCTATTGTTCTCAGGTATACTGTGCGTACTAATGGGTCGTTTTTAATTATTTTATTGCTGGTAGTCGGAAAATGTCGGCGAGCCCTCCCCCCCCCCCAAGATCGTCATAAGCTCTTTTCCGGAACTAATCTGTTTTATATAATGCTTGTTGAATAACGATAAAAATCAGTAATGTCACGCAAATCGTTAGCAAAGAGTTTTTACAGTAAGACCCTTCCCCTAAAACATGTCGAGAGTTAGTTGGAACAAATTTCCAGTCCTATATGACATGGTCTAGAAAATGAAAACCGTAAAACATGAAATTTTCATTTGAAGCGTTTCAAGAAAAGCAGACTATAGAAATCTATGAATCTTGTCAAAAAATATATTCTACAAAGAGCCAGAAAAGCGAACCCCGAAAAGATTACGTAAAGTTGTAAAATATTTACACAGAAATATGCTAATCAGCTTAATTCTTTACTAATGACTTGATTTGCTGACGGAAATTGAAATCATAAAACGAAAAGAATACTCAATATAAATAACCTGGTTACAGTAGATAGGAGAAGGCGCATAAAAATATGAAAACATACTTCCGAATTTTCTAAGAGACTCACTTGCAACATGATGATAATTTTCCAATTCTTTCGTGCATCAAACAATAGAAATAATAAACTTTAGCCGCCAAAAGGTCTAATAATCGAAGATTATGTAACTCTAACATTTTCATCAACGATTCGCAGCACTTTATAGCCTGAAGTACAGCGGAAAGAAATTGAGTGCCATAAACTTTTAAAGCAATAAGGGATTTGGGGATCTAGCATATTTTTAAGACCTATGAAAAAACGAACTTATTGTATAAAAACTTTCGAAGTCGCATATTCTGGTGAATTCATATTTAAATATCTGAAAAATCAGAAACAATACTCTTTCTCACTCGAACGTGGCCCAAACGATTTTCTTGAAATAGATAAATGACCACCAATAAATGCAGATAAGTTTCGATTTCCGGTAATATGGAGTAGGTCGTTGGGGCTCGTTTCGCTTTTTTGTTCGGTCGGCGTTCTTTAGCGACGATCTGGGAATGTGAAGATTCCTGCAATGAGTATTTACAGCGCATAATTAAAGTTTACAATACAGATAAATCAAATGCCACGGCGGCAATAACCAATCAAATTTCAGTACACCGTGACGTGCAACCAATCATATTCAACGTCAATTTTTTGTGGCGCAATCTTATTGGTCGTGGCCACCATGGCCAAGATCGTGCTGCCCCCTGGCTACGGGTCTGATTACTACTGATCAGATTTCAGTACAGTAAAATATTCGGTATAAACTATATCGATATACAATATATTTCGAAGATTAAAAAGCGAAACCTTCTCTCTAACGTATGCTCAAGCTTATTTAATTTTAAAAATGACCATATCGATTCCGATTCCAGAATTAGAAAAGCGAGTGTAAACTGGTATATTACTATTATGCAAATTTTCTTACGCTAGCGCACGAAGCAGACGTTTTTGACGTCTTTTGCACGTAGGCCAACAATTTGCGGCGTCGACGGGCGACGTCGGGCCCGACGAAGTAATAATTGACCAAACGGCACACCACGTTAGCCGTCAAACGACGCCTGACCAGCGGCAAGACGCGCAGCGCTTGGGCTATGTAACGTTTTTCTTTGGTGATATGGGCCCGTTTCAACGTTCTACACTGCTCTTGGATGTCTAAGAAAAATGGGATTAGGATAAGTGCCATTGCTAAAAAAAATATGTTTACTTTACATGAATTAAAACAACAAGTATGAAAAACGAAATAAGTGTATATCCAAAGGTTTTGAGACTGGTCCGGTAAAAACTACAAAAGCAACGAACAAACTTTTATTTCTCAACTTAGTTACTACCCCCAATTCAAAACACTTCTGCATGCGGTGTTTCCAACGCTCTTAGCCATTTCTATAAAAAACACATTTCTATAAAAAACAAAAACAAAACAGACGCTCGTTTTTAGAAAGCCATGCCAAAACAGCACGTTTCACATCAGAAATTGATTCCCAGCGAATTTCCTTCAAGTGTTTTTTCAACTTTGGACAGCTTTTACAATCTTACATGAATAAGCTGGTACATTGTCATGATGAAACAAGATTCGATGATGCAACATTCCAGGTCGTTTTTTGACCAAAGCAGAGCGTAACTTTCGGAGCACTTCTTCATAATAGCTTCCTGTTACTGTCCTCCGAGCCTCGAGAAATTCAACCTGAATGACCCCCTCTGGATCCCAAAAAATTGTGGCCATGACCTATTTGGTTGATCTTTCAGCCTTGATTGGGCCACTTGATCCAGATGGGAGCCATTGTTTGGACTGTTGTTTAGATTCAGGAACATATTGGTGAATCCAGGTTTCATCATCAGTTACAATTCGTGAATAAAACTTGGTTTCATCTGAATTGATTCGGTTCAAAAATTCAATGGACGGATCCAGTCTCATTGTGCAATGAATGGGTGAAACCAACAATAAACCCAACGAGCTAAAAGTTTGCTAGGTCCCAGCTGACCAACCAGAATTCTTTGAACTGAGATGTATGGAAGGTCGACTTCTTTGGCTATCGTCTGAATGGATGCCCGACGATCTTGTTCAATCACAGCTTAGACAGCATTGACGTTTTCGTCATTGAATGCAGTTGCTGGGCGACCAGTCCAATCCTCATCACCAATTTTTTCCTGACCCGCATTAAATTTATTGATCCAAGAAATGTTTTGGCTCTGGAAGGGGCCTTGTCCCCGTAAACTTTCTGCAAAGCTTCAATGATGGCGGTTGAATTCGAACTAAGTTTAACTAAAAACTTGATGTTGGCCCGAATTTCAAATTTAGAATTTTCCATCATTCAAAAAGTAGGGTTTTGAAAACACGAAGTCACACAAAAGTATTTGGTGTAGAAAAACGAACCTTTATCACTGTGTAAACAAGATGTTACTTTACAAAACAAAAAAATTTAAGTCGTGATTTTCATTATTACAAAAATGGCAGATGCAGTTTCAAAACTTTTGGATATACCCTTAAGTGTAAAATTGAAAACAGATATTTCCCGTGAGAAAATGTTTTACAATTCTAATATAGTACAATAAATGTAAAAGCAGTCAGCAACAGTATTTTTAAATTTAAATCATTTCTCCATTTTCAATTTTCGAATAAAGCAGTTAATGTAAAGCACAGTATTTAACTGGAAAATTTAGTGTAAACCTGATTGCCTTGATCTTCAGAAGAATATCACGGGTCCGGACAAGGTAACTGAAACGTGATTCAAAGTATTCTGAGCAGTGAAAAGTCCGCTGTTCAAAAGTATAAATTTGCAGAAATATCACGATTCTAAACATCATTTTGCAGCAGATTTTTCGGCGCTTATGCACTTCGGCGATCCCTGAATTTTTTCCAACTTATTTTTTAACGTGTAAGGTTATACATATTTGAGGTATAGGCAACGCAAAGGTATAGGAGGCCTGTTCAGAAAATTATGCCGATCATTTTCACCTCTAAGCTGAGTCAGCAAAAACGAATCCTGAGGGCGTGAAATGCTGCCAAAGATTGATAGACTGGCTCAAGCCCAGGCTTAGGCTTAGGCTAAGACTTGAGCTTAATATTAGACTTAGGCTTAGGCTTAGGCTATGCTAGTTTGTGATTTAGCGGAGCAGATAATTCTTGTAAAAAATTTGTAAACAATTTGCATATTTTTCATCACTAAAAAACTTGCATAATTTGGCTTGAACTTGCTTTCCACTGCTTTTTTTTCATCTGTATTGTTAATTGCAGGTGATAAGCTATCGAAAAATTATGCATTTTGTTGAGTTTTGGACCTCGTTTTGCTAGAAAGTATTCCGCCAAAATTTAAAAACGTTTTACACGGATAAAAGTATAGGGAAAAACATGGTTCGTAACATTAAATTTTATACTAAATTCGAAATCCAACCTCTTTTATTCCAAAACGCAAAATTTATTTATCATGATTCTAATTTATTGAAGTAGTGTAAATCTGTTCGATACGAGATCTACATGTTTTCTTTTTGTAACAATTTCGAGACTATTTGTAAAGTGTAGCCAAAAACCAACTCAGGCCAAAATGACGACGATCTGTTTCCCTACCGCCTCCTTACCTTCAAAAGTGAAAGATTCGATTTCCGGCGTTATTTGGAATACGGGCGAATCTAAACCCAAACGAATTTGCAGCCTAGTGTCCTGATGAGTAGAAAAACAGTGTTTATGTTTTAATGTGCGGTTTGGCGTGGTCACATTACACTTACCGCTAATTTAGTTGAACTACTGGATGAAGACATGGTTGAAAAGTAGATGAGAATAGAGTATAAAAGCGGATTATTAATCGAGAGTTAATGTTTGAACTAACGCTGTAAACAGGTTGCCTTCAAAAATTTAAACTTATTCATAGAAACATTTTGAGGAAAAGTTGTTTATAATGTTTACCTACTGATCTTCCACAAAATTAGTTACATTCCTGTAGAGTATGTTTAATTTTAATTTATGAATCCTGAGCAGAAAGTGACGTGATAAATCATGCATCATGTTCTAAAACCAATCTCATGTTCAAAAATTTTGTTGAAATTTGTTCCAGTCCGATTGTCATTCATTTTTTTTCATTCAACCGTTATTTCACACTCGTTTTCTGGCTCGACAGAGATCTGCTGACGAAGACGAAGATGAACGTTTGGTGGTTACAGTAACTTTATTTGTTCCACTGATTTTGTTCGCTCTCGTTGTTCCGTCGACTGATGATGTGATTTTTGTTGCTTCGGAGATGGTATCGGATGTGACTTTGGTCGTTTGTACGACTGCAACATACAGAATAGCTTATGAAAGTAGAAAAAAAAATTTTACTATTTATTCTTGACCTTGTTTTTGATCGCTGCAAGTTCCATTGATGTAAATTTGAAATTCCCATAGAAAATCTCTGAGAGGGTTTTCCACCACGGCCGTCTTGTTGGTCACCATTTGCATCAACATCGACATTGGTCCGTTTATGAAAAACAGGCCGTTGGTATCACTTTCGTCCATTGTGCCGTTTCTGAATGGGACTGAAAGATGTCGAGGAAAGTGGTATAGTGCTGCCGGTCTATTCCCAAGTGAGTGATTCACATTTGAGCGAGTTCCAAAATGAGGGAATTCCCAAGTGAGCTAATTTCCAATTGAACGATTCCTATGTGAGCGATTCCCATTTGGGCGAATTTACATATGAGCGAATTCCCAAATGAGCGATTTTCATGCGAGCGATTCCCGATTGAGGGAATTCCCAATTGAGCGATTCCAAACGAGCGATCGAGCATGTAATAACACTTTCCTCACATTTTCCTTATTTACCTTACATTTTTCTTTGTATATATTTTTATTTCTTTCGTTCTGTGTGTTGGTTATGTTTTCGTTTATTTATGTTTTTGCATTTTTATCTTTTGTCTCCGCTTTCTTTCATTTTCTGTTTTGTTGTCATCTACCTTTTTCTTATTTTCTCATGAAACGATACATTACATGTTGTCATTTTTAATAAGCATTGCCTTCCATATTAGTCTTGTACAAATCGACACGCTCTACTTCCTACTTAATTTTATCTTTTGTGATTTTTTTTTCATTCATACACAGTTTTTATCTTAGTTTTTTGCTTTTACTTTATCTTCATCTTTTTCTATTCTCCTGATTCTGTTTCTTTTTTTCTTTTTTCACATTATATTTTCTTTCTTCCTTGCTTCTTTCTCTGTCTTGCTTCTTCTTTTTCGTCGCTTTTTTATGTTTTTTTCGTTTTCAAATGCTTTTCCACTTATTTTCACTCATTAATGTCTTCATTTTTGTTTACGTTTCCTTTTTCCTGATGTTTTCTTTCTTCCAGCATTTTTTTATTTTTGTATGAAGATTTTTCTTACTTACAACGATGAAAGACTCAAACATGCCGAACTGCACAAAAATTATACGGAAGACTACGGTTATTTAAAATGACAACTTGTAATGTACAGCATCATGAGCAAAAAAAGAAACAAATTAGATGACAAGAAGCAAGGAAATGAAAGAAAGCAGATAGAAAAGATGAAAGAAGTAAAAACATACATAGACGAAAACATAAGCAATATACACAGAAAACGAAAGAAAAAAAAACATACAAAGGAAAATATGAGGAAAACAAGGAAAGTATGAAGAAAGTGTTTTTCGATCGCTCGTTTGGAATCGTCCAATTGGAAATTCGCTCATTTGGGTATTTGCTCAATTGGGAATTCGCTCACTTGGGAATTCGCTGTCTTGGGAATCGCTCACAAGAGTACCCCGCACTACCTATCCTATTATTGAAATTTCTTTCCGAAATTTCATATTGTTTATATGAATGGTTTTTGTTCTGGTTTTGTCTATTGACAGAAAGGTCATTTACATAAGCTGCTTGCTATCCGTTCAAAAAACTACACAAGCAGAAAAAACAAACACAACATCAGAGTACTGTAAATTAAGAGAAAAATAAACGCAGAGGTGCAAGTTTTCTAGAGTCAATGCTGCAAAGCTCATCTCGTTTGCCGGTAAGCTTCTTTTACACTGAAATTTACATAAGATGCAATCAAACAGTAACCTCCCACAAGTCAATCCAAAATGGTGGTACAGCATGCCAAAATATGTTTTTGAATATACATCTTATCGAGCTCGATTGCTGGCTAATTTCATTAGTGCATTTTGGCGAAAAAATCTCTTGCTCAACTCGAAAAGACATGTGGTGAAGAAGGCTGCTTTCTGGGTGAAGTCAAATCCTCAAAGCCGATAGTATGATTCTCACTACTTACATGATACGCCTTCTATTCTGAGGATCATCGGGCCCAATGAAAGAAAAGCCTGGATAAGAACGGGAGGCGTAAAATATGAAAGAGTCGAACTTGATTGGATTACGATTTTTGGGCGAACTGGCGGCGACGTAATAGTAATCATCTAAATTTATAATACCAACTCCTCTCTTTGCTATAAATAGACACAGCAAGTTCAAATGTTTTTGAATAGCTCGATCAGATTGATCGATTGGGGTTCAAAACCGCGAAAGGCCCATTACCGCTAAGGGGCTCATAACCGGGAATGGCTCATAACCGCGAAAAATAAAAAGGGTTCATAACTGCGAAAGATTCATAACCGCGAGAGGCTCATAACCACCAATAAGCGGTGGTCGTGTTCTTTTTTACGTTTGTGCCTTCACTACTAATGGAAGAATACTGATTGGGTGGCATGGGCTATTGTGCACCATTAGTGATGGGAAACTGAATTTCTTTACAAGAATGCAAAAAACTCTATGCATCGGCTGTCCTCATTGCGAACAAGGCGAAAAATATGTAAATTAAGCATGGGCAAATACGGCAAAACATGGCTTTCAAAAATTTAAAAATAGAAACAGCATTTTCGTAACAATAACTCAACACAAAACTCATTTATGAAATTTTTTGGTCTCAAAGTACTCGTTAAAATTTTGTCCTTTCTTTGAAATTCTGATTATAATGGACTTTGGCGAAGTTGACTTGTTACTGAGCAAAAATTTACGAAGTTCCTTACTTAATTACACTTAGTTGGAAAAAAACATGCGTCCTTGTTGCTGATTATTAAAAATGTGTTTTGGTTACGAATTGTTATGGAAGTTAAATAAAAGTTGAACTTTGAATAGTAAATTGACTTCATGGATAATTAAGAAATGAGGCTTAATGCAATTAATTCACACAAAATACGACATTATAAAAGCATCAGTAGGTAAATTTTCGCGGTTATGGGCCATTCGCGCTTATGAACCCTTTGATGTAGAAAATATATCATATACTATAGCATATAAGTTTTTCGCGGTTATGAGCCATTCGCGGTTATGAGCCCATTCGCGGTTATGAGCCATTCGCAGTTATGAGCTATACCCGATCGATCGTCCGAATGTCATTTTTGTAGCAAAAAATTTATTCTTTGAATCGAAAAAAACTCTATATTTTTATAAATTGAAAAATGACGAACAAGTGTCGCCCTCAATGTCGTTTACACAACGCTTTTACTGTAGGATTTTTACTTGAAAAACTGTTAGTGTAAGCTTACAAAGTTCCAGTCCTATGCGACCATACATGCACAGCATAGAAGTTTGGGGGGGGACAGCCACAAATTTTTTTTCAAAAAGTGCCCAGAACAATCAAAATTGATCAGAATGCTTAAACGTCGTTTTGAGATGTTTCTCAGTGTGTTCTTCAAGTTCCAACAGGAAAAACTAAACTTTGTTGCCAATGATTTTCAACATTTTTACATGGAATTTTCAAGTTTTTATGTAAAAGATAACGAAAAAGGAAAATTCTGCTGAAGGTCAGCCCAGATTTCTGCCCAGGGTTAGCAAAGGTTCTGGGGGGGATTAGGAGAAAGACCCCCAAGAACATGTATTTATGCGACATGTCACATTTTACGCCATGTTATAGGTTGCGCCTTACATGTCACGTGTATGGCATGCGGATTTGGGAGAGCTGGGGAGGTTTGGGTATCTCATCAGGTAATACCGTGTTTTAGACGTCACATTGATGGTGAACCATATCAGATTGATCCTATTACAGTGAGTAATAGGCTGTGACTCCTGATGGATACTGGCATTTTCCCCAGGCTTCCCGAGTTGGCGTTGGGGCCTAACCTGGCAAATGGTGGCTATAGAGAGATCTATAGTTGGTTCTCTTGTGTTGTCCTTGGGGTCTTGCTGTAGGGTAATGGACAACGCGGCCAGGCTAGGTGCGACAATCCCCGAGTCCTACTCAGTGAGAGTGGGGACAGGGTCACCCGTAAAATGACCTAATTTGTGGGACCCGATTATGAACCAGACAGCCCCTTTTTAGCCCGAACCTAAGAGGTGGAGGCCCTACTTATCTGTGGACTTAGGGGAAACCGACTTAGGAAGGATTTCCCTACAAATACCCCACAAATAACAATAATCCCCTGAGAAGACTCACCTAGTCCTGTTTCTCAAGTGATTCGACGCAACGGGCGGCAAGTCCCTGGATGCTTTCGGTCTTCTGGCACTGGGAGCGGGGATGCGATCCTCAAAGCGTCCTAGCCGCGAGCGGCGGCGAGCGGCGGCGAGCGGGAGCGAGCGGGAGGTGAAACTCCAACGTCAATTCACGAACCGGGGCGGTCGGACACCTGGCACTGATGGGCAGCGGGGTAGTGTAGGCGGTAAGCGGCGGACGCAGTGAACAAGGGTAAATTTATGCAAATTTATTGGTAGTAAGGCGGCGGACGCACGGGTGTACAATAAAAATATGCAAATTCGACGAAGAGCGGCAGACGCGGAGTTACGACCGGACGAAAGCTTGGTGAACCCAAGAATGAGCGAAAAACTAAAGAAACATGTCCTTTTAAGGACATGTTTGGCTACAGCTGCAGCTTGGGCAGAGTTTCTCGGCGCTCAAGCTAACTTCTGCAGCTAGACGCGATGCAGAAGATGCCTATGAGCACATAGACATTTTTCATTCACATGCGTTTAGCACTGAGGCCGACTGCAGTGCCTATGCTAAGCATATAAACGTCTTTAGCTAAAACTTCTTAGCTAGTCGTTTTTGCCTAACAAAAACGACGCTAATTTTGATGATAAGAGGTGCGTGAGCGCACCAAAAATAGCCATGTGCTCGTGGAGCACGACTGGCGGAAGTTTTTAGCTAAAGGGCCTACTGTAGCCTGCGTTTGTAAAGAAATAAAAATACAACAAAACGAAACATAGAAATGCATGAAAATATAAAAACGAACACAAAATGTATGTGTAAAAATGAAATAAACAAAAGCATGATCGAGTAATAATCGAAACATGAAAAAATAACGAAATGTGGGCATGATCGGGATCACGTGACGTTGGAGAATTGAGCGGCACGTGACACGGCGGTCCTTCGAAAAAGGGCGTCCTCGTCCTTGCAGTGGTTAGTAGTGAGGTTTGGTGTGGCGTGTCCGTGGTCGTATGTCATTCCAAGGTGTGACGGCGGAAGTGGTCGAATAGGTCCGTTGGGTTGTCGGCGGATAGAGCCTTCTTTGATCGTAATCCGTTCGGCGGTATGGTAACCGGAGGTTGTTGATGCGTGAGGTTGCCGACATTGAATATCCTGTGCGAAAGTCTGGAACACAGAAAATAAAAAATTTTCAGGGCAAGATGTAGGCTATCGCAGAGGATGCGCCCAGTGAGGTACAGATTGTCGGACTATCGCAGGGGATGTACCCAGTGAAGTGTAGGCTATCGCGTGTGGATGCGCCTAAGGCGTGACGCGGTTGCTGAACGCTCTCTTCTATCCACTAAGATCCAGCATGGACAAGAGTGGACACTTCGTGAGGGGCACGGCGGTCCTTCGAAAAAGGACGTCCTCGTCCGTAAGCGGGGACAATGAAGAGAGTGCATCTTGAGTTAAGGGTCAGGGACCTCTGCATCAAGATGTGGGTCAATCAGGTTCGGTGTAAAGTCCCGGCTTATTGAGGGATACAATAAGGGTGCCGAACCTGTTGCCTGTGAAGTGGGAGGTGTATCCTCTGCTTCACTCGGTTGTTCAGGGGACACGTAAAGTCGAAGCTGGTTGACATGTACAGTGTCTTCCTGATCCATCTCGAGACGAAGTGTGACATTGGGATATGCCACACTTGTTACAAGGTAGGGCCCATCGTAGATGGGCAGCAATTTAGGAGTGAGTCCAGGTTTGCTGGAGGTGCGCAGTTTGAGCACCTGATCCCCTACTTTGTACGAGACATCATGTGCCTTCCGGTCGTACGACCGTGCATAGGCTTCCTGTGCTTTCTCAATCCGACTCTGGATTAAGGTTAACACATTCGTGAAATGACGTTTGACCTCCATATCATATGAGGAAACATTAATGATATGGGCCGGAGGGTTGAATGAGAGCGCGGCATCAACAGGGAGCATGGGTGTGCGACCGTACATGAGTTCAAAGGGCGAGTACCCTGTTGACTCATTCATGCTGATATTGACGGCAAACACAGCGTATGGTAGGTGTTCATCCCAATCGGTATGTCCTTGGTGAACATACATACGTAGCCGTGTGGCTAGCGTTTGATTAGCTCTCTCCACCTCGCCGTTGGTCATTGGATGATAGGCGGTAGAGTGGATTTTCTTCGTTGCGCAGATCGCAGTGATCTCAGTCATCAGTTTTGATGTGAAATCAGTGCCACGATCTGACTGAAGAATCTGCGGTGCCCCGTGCCGGCAGACAATTTGCGTTACAAACAGCCGGGCTATGGTGTGCGCAGTGATGTCCGGAGTAGCAAAAGCCTCGACCCATTTCGTAAAGTAGTTGATAAAGACTACGATGAAACGGTTGCCAGCTTCGCTAGTGGTCATTGGTCCCATACAGTCGACACCTACCCGATGAAACAGTCCCGTGATGGTGATAGGTTTCAGGGTCGCAGTGGTTTTCTGTCGAGCGGGCTTATTCCGTTGGCAAAGATCACACCGCTGACAGAAGGACTTGACATCCCGACTGAGGGAAGGCCAGTGGTATCTGCGAGCAATGAGCCGCGCAGTACGTTTAGCACCAAAGTGTCCAGCTAAGATGTCATCATGATGAGCCCGGATAATGGTAGTAACCATGGATCGGGGTATGACGATCTTATTGGACTCGCCTGTCCATTTCTGAAGAACGTTATCCAACAGATGGTAGCCGCGCACATCATTCTGGTCGCCCAGAGGCTTAAGGGAGCGAATGATGTCGGCTAAGTCCGGATCCTCCAGCTGAGCAGCGAAAAGGTCGGGGTGCTGCGCACCAACCGATATCTCGGCATAAGACTCTGATCGTACCGGGCGCTCCGCGCCAACAGTGATCGGTGCTGAATTACTTGAACGCGCCAGGTGCTGCACACCATCGGTCAAGGTTCTTGATCGTGCCAGGTGCTGCGCACCATCGGTGATCATCATAACATGCCCCTCAGGTCTGTAGAGGGGAGTATCATCAATACTCTGACCGGTGAGGGAGTTAGGATCCGGCAGGCGTGATAATGCATCAGCATTACCATTAGACTGACCTTTTCGCGGCCGAATTGTCAGTTTGAATTCGGCGAGCGCGAGTCCCCACCGAGCGATCCGAGCAGAGGGGTTAGGCTTCTCCAACACTGCTTTGACCGCGGTATGGTCAGTCTGAACGACCACCTCGTGCTGGAAGAGGTATGGTCCAAAGTGCTTGACGAAATGGACAACAGCGAGAGTTTCCAGTTCTGTAATGGAATAGTTTTTCTCGGCCGCTGTTAACCCTCGGCTGGCGTACGCGACAGGATGGTCGTATCCATGTTCGTCTAACTGGCTAAGAACCGCTCCTATCCCCGAAATACTTGCATCAGTTTGAAAGATAAAGGATTTCGAAAAGTCCGGATGGCGCAGGATAGGAGGGTTGGTCAGCAGGCGGCGGAGTTCATCGAACGCCTCCTGCTGAGGTTTTGACCACTGGAAAGTAGTTTCCTTCCGTAAGAGCTTGGTGAGTGGCTCGCTGAGCCGGGCACAACCAGGGATGAAACGCCTGTAGTAAGACACGAGGCCTAGGAAGGACTTGATGTCTTTGGCGTTTTGTGGAATGGGTAGGTTTTGGACGGCGGCCAGCTTGGCTTGGTCAGGTTCTAGGCCGCTCTGTGAGATGCGATAGCCTAGGTATTCTACCTCTGAGTGCGAGAATTTGCACTTGCTCAGTCTGAGCTTCATTCCACCCCGGCGAAGACGGGCGAACACATCTGCCAGGCGCTCAAGCATTTGGGTGTGAGAGTTCCCGAACACCAAAATGTCGTTGAGATAAGTCAGAACCGTGCGCCATTGGATTCCAGTAAGGAGGAGGTCCATAAGGCGTTGAAATGTCCCTGGTGCGTTGCATAAACCGAAAGGCAAATAATTGAATTCGTAAAGTCCAATAGGCGTATTAAAAGCCGTCTTTTCCTTATCTGCCTCGGCAATCGGGATTGACCAATAAGCGTTAGCCTGGTCAAGGGTAGTGAAATATTTCATACCCTTGAGTGTGTCGAGAATGTCATCTATCCGTGGGAGAGGGTAGACATCCTTTTTCGTGACCTCGTTAAGACCTCGAAAGTCAACACACATACGGTGAGAACCGTTTTTCTTGCGCACCAGGACAGTATTAGTAGCCCACGGAGACGTGCTCGGCCGAATAATACCTTTCTCCTGGAGCGCCTTGACCTCTTGCATGATGAGATCCTTCTCCTTAGGTGAGGACCGGTAAGGGAAACGGCGGACTGGGCGGGCATCGCCCGTGCTGATTTCGTGCTGGACGAGATCAGTGGAACCTGTGTCCTTTTCATCAAGAGCATAAAGGTCGGTGTATGCAACCAGCAGATCGAGTAAGGCTGTCCGGTCCCGAGGGGAGATGTCCGGTGAGATTACAGCATTGGCCTCGACCCACTGACGATCGAGGACGGTGTCTGAGTCGACTGGTGATTCCCGTGTGGGCTCACTATGCATCTGCACATGACCGATGGTCGTGTGCGGGTAGAGAACCACGGAATGAGTACTCGGGTTAACTACCTGAAGTGGTATGTGACCGTTGGTCACGCTACTCACGCTTCCAGCAAAATATACATGTCTTTGAGATCCGGTGAGGTGCTTCGGAAAGAAGGCCACCTCAGGCACGTTCGTATAGATTGGTGGAACAGGGACAGTGAATCGTGTCAGGGAGCGAGGTTCTAGAATTACCAAGTCCTTCAGGGGCAAAGCGCCGCGGGCAGAAGGTGGGCTGTGGATGAGACCGTCACAGGGGATTCTACTTTCTTTGAACTGGAGGAAGGATTTCTCCCAGTTCAAGCTGACACAATTGAACCGGCCGAGGAAGTTGGTTCCAAGGACTAGTTCAGCTGAACAGTTCTCCTGTATTTGGACCTGAATCCGTTCAGAGACATCAGCCACTGTAACTGTGATGTAGGCTGCGCCTAGCAGTGGGATCGGGGACCCATTGGCTGCGATAGGGCGTGCCCTGGTTGGTGATAGTGACAAGTTGGGCAGCTGGGCCGCTAACTTGTGGTCCAGGAGTGAGAAAACAGCTCCTGTGTCGACCAGTGCCTTTGCTTCTACCCAGTTGTTGAGGAGAACTTTGATATGGGGTGTCCGAATATCATTTGGGTAAAAAGCAGTGACCACATGACCGGAATCAGGTGTGGTGGCACCACAAGTGTGTTTGGTCTTACCGGACCGCTTTGGAATCGGCAGTCCCGTACGACGTAGTAGACCTACCAGAGCGTATCCGACGGAGGGTTTCGGGTCACTCAGAAGGGTGGACTCATCCTGCACCGTTAGTACGTGGTCTGAGTGATCCTTCGGGCTCTGAGTAGCTCCTAGTGATTCAATCTCGGTATCCGATAGCGGTGGCGCGTTTGGTACGGGTGATGCCGGAGCATCTGAATCACTTGGCTCACGGTATCGGCCTTTCTCGAGCGTGACTGGAGAGGTTCCAGGCGGAGGTCGAGGGCAACCTGACCTGTGCAAGGTCGACAGATGACGACTTGCCCGTCTAGAAGAGGCCCGGGATCCCCTAGTTGACCCACGTGATGAGGCAATTGAGGAGGCCCGTGAGTGGGGCCTAGAGATGGACGAAGCCCTGGACCGCGATCGTGATCCCGACCTGTGTGAGCTTCGTGAGAGAGCACGGGTGTTCTCCCACCAGGGGTCGATCTGGTCAATCTCCGGCATGGTCAGTAGGAGGGGTAATTCTACCGCATCCAGCCGACAAACATTACGTTGGTAGTCAAACATAATGTTCTTGAACTGTTCTAAGAAGTCCAGTCTGAGTATGAGGTCAACAGGTGCCCAGAAGGGAGACGTAGTCTTGCACACA
This sequence comes from Romanomermis culicivorax, assembly GCA_963922205.1. NCBI lineage: Eukaryota > Metazoa > Nematoda > Enoplea > Mermithida > Mermithidae > Romanomermis > Romanomermis culicivorax. The sequence goes on along the minus strand of CAWUHX010000156.1, from coordinate 60,938 downwards.
TGGAGATGTATATCGATCCGTGTGTTCGGCTGGCGGTTTCCGGGCAACATGATTTCATATGGTCCCGAGAGGATGGTAATAACGGCTTTACCATTGATGCTCATCAATGGGTTAAAGTCGTGATGTTGCTGGAACGCCATGACCGCCTTCGGACTTTCTTTAGCCAAGGCCTTATGAAGGCGTTGGCTAATGATAGTGCGGGGGCAACCCGTGTCAAGGAAAGCAGGAGTTTCCTTGGTATCCAGCAGCACGACGAAACAGGGTGTGATTCGGTCAAGCTGGGAGGGCACATCGTTTTGCACGTAGTGAAAACCGATCCAGCATTGGACTTTGCGGTAAAGACCCAATGGGGAGAAACGGCTAACAAACCTGACCTGTTTGCTCCGCAGACGGTAGCTGAGATAATAAGATACACCAAGATAGGCAAGGTATCCGACACCAATCAGCACGGTCAGGGTAATTAGGATGTTAAAGATCAACTGGACCGGCCCGCTCAGGACAGCATGCAAGCCCTGGGCGAGGGTGTGTTGTTGACCGGTAATAACATGGTTTGCTGCCAAAATGACACCTTCCAGAGAGGCCTTGATGTCGGTTCCTACCCCTGCAAAGGCCTGGTAAATGGCGTCTGGTTGCAGGGATAGACCAGCAGTAAAGTTTACCAGCCGGTTAAGTACCGCTTCAATTTGCTCAGTCTTGTAAACGTACTGTTTAAAGAAGGCAAAGTTTGAAGGGGTCATCGCCAACTGGTCATGGAAGAGCGCTGGTGCCTCGAAGTGAGTGATGTTGAAACGCTGCTTCCAGAAAAGTTCCAGTGGGATGTGGCTCACATGGACCGCGCCAGACTCAGTAAACCAGCCCGAGCGATTTCGGAAAATCCCTGCAAAGTGGTGATGACACGGCACGATTGGGCTAGATTTAATGAGATCCGGACCACCGGGGGTGGCGAAGTAGATGGTGCCGCCAACCTGTACAGGTAAGTACTTGTAGCAAACGTTCCCCACCCGGTACGAGTGGTAAACGTAGGTGGCGTTGACCTTCTGACACGGCCATATTGTCAGCGCATCGCCTGTGAATTCCGCCCTCAGGTCATTCCTCTGGAGGAATGACCGGGCACCCAGGGTGGGGTCGAAGGGAAGCAACTGCCAAGTCAGATCAAGATAGCGTTGAGCGTGAGAGCAAAGCTCAAGCCACGTGAACCGGAAACCGTTAATTTCCGACTCCTTGATCTGCTGAGCCAGATAGTTCAGTTTGGCATTGACAGGATCGGGACCGGTGTCCTTTGCCATTCTGAACAAGTTTTGGGTCAAGTTGTATCTCCCGTGGATGCGAAGGAGAAGACCCTGATCCGTCCGGACTGTGGTGGAACGTAGTTCTGGGCACAGTTGGAAGACGCGGGAGTTTCCCGGGATCTTGAGGGCAACCTGTAGGTCATCGATGATGACGTGGTTCCCTGACATGGACGCAGTGTAATTTCCCTTGGGGTGATAATGACACCGCGCCGTGAAGTTTTGTGCAGGCCAGACAATGACCCCGTCTAGAGTAGTGCACTGACCTGCAGTGGGACTGCATCCACCTACATCGCCTAAGGTGCTTAGGGCCGTAGTGCCATCCCATGAAGCGACTTGTCCCTCCTCGATGAAGAGGTTAGTCACTGTCTTGCAGACGTTGCTGCAGCACCATTCGTACATCACTTCCAATGTTTGGTTTGTGCTATAAAAGCCAGGGCGAACGCCGACAAGTTTTTGTGAACCAAACATCTTAGTGCGATGTGCTAGCGCGCATGCCGCAGGCGCTAAGTGCTGAGTGGTGATGACGTCTGCAGTGATGCCCCTAGAGCCGAAGAAACCAGTGTTGGTGCAGACTTTGCGGGAGCGCAATGTGCATTTCCACGCTGTGGCTGTAATCGGGTCTGAACTAGGGACATACACCGTAACATTCATGCGCCGCGGGCTCCATGAAGATTGCGGTGGTTTACACTCTACATGCTGGGGTAACTCAAGTGGATGTCCGCTTCTTGAGAGACTGCAAAATTGATACTGAGCCGCCGGTGCTGACAAACTCACCCCTAGAAACAGTGATGCTACTAAGGTCAATTTTATTGTCAAAAACAACTGTACAAACGTAATTTGTAAGTGTTCACTCAATTTCACAAATCTGGCCTGAGGGGCAGTGTCAGATTTCTTCTTCGTCGCTGTCGGACGAAATTGGCTCCTGGCCGGGGAAATCGAGGACCAATCCACCGCACGGGTGGATTTCCCGGAGGATACCGATTTTTGGCGACCGTGGGGCGACTGCCGTTGGGAACGGGGATTCCTCAACGATGCCGACATCTTCGTTAACCGGACGTAGGGTCTCGTCGACGGCCATGTGTTCGACGACGGGGGACTTGGTCGCAGCGGTCGGAGATGTCGCTTGGGCTGGCGCCGACGATTTGACTTGGGCTGTTGCCGATGATTTATTTTGGGCTGTTGCCGGCGGTGTAGGATCATTTGCGGGTTCCTTGACGGGGGGCGAGGAAACAGTAATGTCCATTTTTGTTGGCGATGTGGCGGCAACAGGTGGCGCTGCTGCCGGTGATGTAGTGGCGACAGCAGGCAGGAGGATCCGACTGGCCTGTTCGACTGCTCGGCGGACGGCATCGACTGAAGGCGAGGATGGCTCCCCGTCCAATAAGAACTTCTCGACGGGCGAGATTGTGATAGTCCCATTGGCAATGAACTCGAGTGCCCGTCGGGCGACGTCGGGTCGTAAGAGTCGCATCGAGACGGGTGCTGCAAGCACGACATCGGCGGCCCTGAGCGCTTCGACATGCGATGGCTCGTTGAGCAGAGTCCACGGCAAATGCGGGTATTTCTTGGCCAGGTCAACTGACCAGATGGCCAACATCGCGTCTTGGACGGGCTATGGCGCTGTGAACAAGAAATCAATAGAGTCGTGGACTGAGATAGATTTCTGGTTCCTACTCTAGGATCACCTGAAGAAGAAGGTAGTATACCTGACAAATTCATGGGCTCGACCTGGTCGAGGACTTCCGTAGCCGAATCCGTGGGGATCGAAGGCGGTGGTCCTGGAGGGACGATGCGGGCCAGTTGCGCCGAAGACGTCGTATTCGCGGCTGGAGTTGTCTCGGCAGTCTTAATTTTAGGGATGCGATACGATGCGAGGATGTTAGCGTGGCCAACAAACTGCGGTGTCGTCGAGGGGTCCAGAGTGACCGGCATCGCATACTTTGGTGGTGGTGGTGGCAGCGGTATGTCCGATACATTTATCGGTACGGGTACCTCGGCTGCTTGGACCACTGAAAATCCAATACTGATTACGCAGACAGGATAACACTGTTGTGAAGAATCTGTCAGGTGTTCAGCAAGTGCCTCATCATCCAGGTCAAGAGGATCTGGATGAGGAGGGCCATCGGTAGCCCCAACCGCGTTGTTGCGACGTATGGGCTGCCGATATTGGTTTCCCATCCCGTTAGGAGGGTGATAGCCACTTCTCTGATGATACACATTTGCCCCCTGGGAACAACAACCAGTATCTTGGTAGACATTCTCACCCGTGTTTGCCGGATTGCGCTGCGGACAGGCAGTTGATCGGTGCACTCGCACTTGACGACAATGAGGGCATGGCCTATCACATCGGTCCGTGGGGTGGGCACGTGTACGGCAAAAATAACAGCGACCACCGTTAGCGGCGTTGTTACCGGGAGCGGCACCGGTGGGACGCTGGGCCCGGCAGTCGGCGTCGCTATGTGTACACAGTCCGTGGAAGGAGCACGTTTGAAGGTGTGCTCCCGACGAGCGTCACCCGGCGGACTGATTTGGTGTCGACGGCTGTGGAGGCGGCGTCTGTTGGATTGGCGCAGGTGCACGTTGCTGGGCCGTGAGCTTCGCTACGTGGGCCGTGAGCCTGGCCATTTCCTGTTTCAAGCGGCGAACCTCATCGGCGGAGGATGACGACGTTGGAGCGTTGCTCTGACGACTGTTTGCGCTTCTGTTAGGCATATTGGGATTATATCCAGCGTGTTTAGGTTCTGAAGAGAAAACGGCGTTAGATGGAGCAGTGTACCGGATCTCGTCCCGAAAGATTTGGGATTCTGCGTAACAGGCTGCCTTGAGTGTCTCTTCAAGAGTCGTGAACTCCCTAAACTTGATACTATCTCGGAGGACCGGCTTCAGTCCTCGCAGGAAGATAGGTTTGATGATAGAATCTCGGACATCCGTCGCGAGATCTGGATACGCTACCCTGGATAGTCTCTTGAGGTGCTCAAGGTAGACTATCGCGGACTCTGTCGGCTTCTGCAGTCGATCTTGGATCAGCTGCTGACGCAGATCAGAGTCGCGTCCTACCGGAAAATCTCTCCGTAGAAAAGCCGTAAACTCTTCGTAGCGGGTAGGTATTGGAGTGCTGCTGCTAAAGTCCCGGTAGGAGGCAAGAGCAGGACCCGTGAGGCATGACTCCAGAAAGGCGATTTTATACGCATGATCCGTTTCGCTTACACCCTGGAGTGTAAAGAAACGAGTAAGATGTGACATAAAATCGGTGATAGACTCACCAAAAGCACCGGAGAAGGTGGGAGGGGCCATAAAGCTGGACACGGGAGGGTGCCTCCGACCATTCATGGCCTCTAACTTTTGGTTGAGGGGTCCAAGAGCATTCTCAAATGCTGCCTGGACTTTGTTCTCGATTTGTGAAGGGAGATCAGCTTCCGACTTCATGTCCGAGGGTTCGTTTTCCCGTAAGGTGGTTAGAACAGACGTCCTTGCCCGTGAAGCAATTAAGTCAAATTGAATAGAGAGCGGCTCACTGGTCTGTACAGGCTGGGTACTGAGATGGCAGGAACGATGGGGTGTCTCTATTGTGTAAAATGAAAGTGAGTACTACTTTTGAATTCGCGGCGAAAGAGCGCGTGAATTCGGGAAACGCGTGTGCGACGGCGTTTGTGACGTAAACTTGATTTAGCTTAAGACTAGCGACCACGAAAAGGGAGCTAGAATGGAATAGGATTATAAGATGTAAGATCAGAGTACATCAGGGTGACGCAGAAGGGAATTTATCTGGTCGCTTGTGATGGACAGAGGCATGGCCTGAGGTATGGGGGAATCGATTCCGACCAAAAATGTAGAGTTGGGGCCTGGACCCGGCAATGGCAATAGCTGAAGTGGACGGATGATCAGAGATAAGAGGGGAGAAGAGGCGGTTTTTCCTGCCGAAAAATAAGATGACGGATGAACCCGCTCAGGAGGGATTTTTCCTGGAGGTTCGACCGCTGTACTAGTTTACAAACCTTGGGGCGAGGCCGACTCGTGGCCGGCAAGATCCTACTCACCAGGAGTAGCGCATAAAGTGGCATAAGGTGAAAAGGATGGGGTCAACTGAAAGTGAACTTAAGAGGAAGCAATAAATAGGGACAAAACTAATTTACAAACCCAGTTACGCAAAGGGGTCGCGCAGTTGCGCAACGGGCCTCACTCGCCAGGAGCGATTGCGATCTCTGCATAGTGTGATGGACTATACAGGAGGTTCCGTGTTGGACGACATTCGCAGGTAACTTACAGCCGTGTCCGAAACGGGAGCCCGCATTCCGAACAGAACGGACACTCTCCAGGAGTATTATATACAGCTGGTGGCCGGGTTTGCCGATCACTGAGATGAAGTGAGGTTCGCAGGTCACACAGTAGAAGAGGGAAGGAGCACGGGTACCAAGGGTGCTATTCTGACACACTCAGTCAGTTAAAATGAATTACTCTGGATGTTTTGAGGGCGCACCCGAAAACACCTAAGGGATCACGGGTACAAGGCGTCCCTGGTTGAATATGAGTGTAAAATATGTATCGAGGCGTACTCAATACCTTCGCTGAGGCGGACTCAACGGTGCCTACTACTTTACATGACTGACAGGGGTGGACCGCGGAGGCGGACTCTGGGTCAGTGGCGACTCTAGCGCGGGCATCGTTAAGCCAGTTAACGAAGGCGTTCGAGTGAATGGAAATATGACAGGGGGTCCTATACACTCTAGGCCCAACCGGAGGCTGTGCCGCGGTCCCTTGGGAACCACTACGGCGGGGACACTAAAGAAGATCTATGTATGACAGCTCGATGAGATGAAAGAGAATGAGTGAATTTAGATAAGAAATTTACAAGAAGATTGCCGAACCCTTGCAGACGTCAGACACAGGCAGTACCGACTGCAAATGCCTGCTGCCTGCGCGAGTTCAGACAACCGACCCAGCTGAGGCCGAGTGTAACTCGTTCAAACCTGCAGTTAAAGCTTGAGAACAGCCACGTGCTGATCAACAGTGCCGCTACCCGGGCGGACAACCTGATCAGTACGCAGGCTAGTGAGCATCTCAGGTGGTGTATATATGTGGACTGATGTTTCCCAGGCATCAGCCCCCAGACACACACAACCCTAGGGCAAGAGAGGTAGGTGGTAGGACCATGCGCCAGCGACCACCCACAACTCAAGTGGAATACTCATAGGGCCGACAGTAACCTGGTGCTGATGTCAAAAGGTGGGGTATGAACCAACACGTGACCTTGGTGCTGACTGCAGGTGCCTGGGATAAGAGTATTCAAGTATCATTTCACAGTTGCAGACGCCAGGGGTGAGTGCCTAAGGCCGACAGAACCCCTGCAGTAGCACGTAATGTTACCGTTGCGGACGTCAGGAATAGGATCATGTAATCTCAATTCCTACTGCGAGAACATGATACATTGTCATTGCTGACGTCAGCAATAGGGCCCTGAGGCCAGCTATCGGTATACAGCATCACGTGATGGTGCCATTGCTGACGTCAAAAGGTGGAACCGAGGGTCTGATACCTTAAGTCAATGACATGAGATGCAGTTGTTGCAGACGTCAGATGTGGCACCCGTAAGACCTGCACATCTTTGTATAGTGACACGGTGCGTCACCATTGCTGACGTCACAGATGGGGTGCAGAGAACCAGCCGAACCTGTTACAACAATGTTGGCTTCACCTGTTGCAGACGTCAGAAGTCATTACTGCTGGAGTGTTAACTTAAACAACAACACGTAATGTCGGTTGCTGACGTCAGGAGTAGAACCCGGAGGGCTACCCACCCCTCAAAGCAACAGCAAGTGAAGCGGCTGTTGCAGACGTCAGTGGTTGCGTCCGTGAGGCTGAACCACACAACAACAACCCGTAACATTGTTGTTGCTGACGTCAACGAACATGACCCGTAAAGTCTATGTTGCAACAACTGGAGAAGAGAAGAGAACAGACTTTACAGTAGGTAGAAATAAGAAAGAGAGAGAAACTTACGTAACTGTGTCATACTGTAGCGGTGGCAGCAAAACAGAAAACAAAAAATTTTTTTTTTTTTTTTTTGACACCGCTCAGATGACCTGAGGAAAGAATAACCACAGACGGGGAATACGGAATTTGGGCATACGCGTGTTAATGGTGTAAACAGTCGGTGTAAAATTTTTGGGGCCGGAAAAGTGAGCAATTCCGACAGTTTCCGCCGACATACAAAAATACTGTACACAATTAACAGATCGCAGCCACGTATGACGTCCAGAATCATACGTGGAGGGTGTATGGTATCATGGGATCACGGACCACGAACAGTCAGGAGAGGCCGTAAACCCCTACAGCTGTGATACCAGTACCCGCGTATGGGTATACTGTAGTTACAGTACGGGAATGGGCACAGGCGTACTATAATGGCACCCACCCTGAGGGCTACAGTATACCAACCAGGATTAGAGAAAAAAAAGGGGGGAATGAGGGAAAAGAAGCAGATAAGGTAGTTTACAACACAGATTAAGGATGCAGAATGTACAGAATGAATCAGAGGAGGAATACAGAATACTCGATATATAACTCAACTCTGGGGACACATAACTCGACTCTGAGGATAAATAACTCGACTCAGGGGGAATTTATTACTCATAGGGGATAATACACACGCATGAGATAATTATTTACACATATAGATCACATTTAGATCACTCGTAAGGGCAGATCCCCGGCTTACAGTCATTAAACTCGATGTTCAGGGATAAATTTCGACCTACAGTAATAACTCTCGGTGGCACAGGAAAAATTCCGACTTACAGTAATAATACGCGACTTGAGGGGAGGTATCCGACCTACAGTAGCGGTAATTCGAAATAAGGGACATTCCCGACCCATTAGGCAGTAAACCCGAATCTGGGGGGGTCTCCGACTTATTGGATGGCTAGTACCCGATTTTAAGGGGGCTTGTCCGACTTAAAATGGGAGTTGACCCGACCTGGGGGTAGTTCCGACCCAAGGGTAAAGTTTGTTGCACTTAAGGGCGAGCGCCAGACTTAAGGTCGATTTTCCAGCCTCGCCATGTCACATTTTACGCCATGTTATAGGTTGCGCCTTACATGTCAAGTGTATGGCATGCGGATTTGGGAGAGCTGGGGAGGTTTGGGTATCTCATCAGGTAATACCGTGTTTTAGATGTCACATTGATGGTGAACCATATCAGATTGATCCTATTACAGTGAGTAATAGGCTGTGACTCCTGATGGATACTGGCATTTTCCCCAGGCTTCCCGAGTTGGCGTTGGGGCCTAACCTGGCAAATGGTGGCTATAGAGAGATCTATAGTTGGTTCTCTTGTGTTGTCCTTGGGGTCTTGCTGTAGGGTAATGGACAACGCGGCCAGGCTAGGTGTGACAATCCCCGAGTCCTACTCAGTGAGAGTGGGGACAGGGTCACCCGTAAAATGACCTAATTTGTGGGACCCGATTATGAACCATACAGCCCCTTTTTAGCCCGAACCTAAGAGGTGGAGGCCCTACTTATCTGTGGACTTAGGGGAAACCGACTTAGGAAGGATTTCCCTACAAATACCCCACAAATAACAATAATCCCCTGAGAAGACTCACCTAGTCCTGTTTCTCAAGTGATTCGACGCAACGGGCGGCAAGTCCCTGGATGCTTTCGGTCTTCTGGCACTGGGAGCGGGGATGCGATCCTCAAAGCGTCCTAGCGGCGAGCGGCGGCGAGCGGGAGCGAGCGGGAGGTGAAACTCCAACGTCAATTCACGAACCGGGGCGGTCGGACACCTGGCACTGATGGGCAGCGGGGTACTGTAGGCGGTAAGCGGCGGACGCAGTGAACAAGGGTAAATTTATGCAAATTTATTGGTAGTAAGGCGGCGGACGCACGGGTGTACAATAAAAATATGTGAATTCGACGAAGAGCGGCGGACGCGGAGTTACGACCGGACGAAAGCTTGGTGAACCCAAGAATGAGCGAAAAACTAAAGAAACATGTCCTTTTAAGGACATGTTTGGCTACAGCTGCAGCTTGGGCGGAGTTTCTCGGCGCTCAAGCTAACTTCTGCAGCTAGACGCGATGCAGAAGATGCCTATGAGCACATAGACATTTTTTCATTCACATGCGTTTAGCACTGAGGCCAACTGCAGTGCCTATGCTAAGCATATAAACGTCTTTAGCTAAAACTTCTTAGCTAGTCGTTTTTGCCTAACAAAAACGACGCTAATTTTGATGATAAGAGGTGCGTGAGCGCACCAAAAATAGCCATGTGCTCGTGGAGCACGACTGGCGGAAGTTTTTAGCTAAAGGGCCTACTGTAGCCCGCGTTTGTAAGGAAATAAAAATACAACAAAACGAAACATAGAAATGCATGAAAATATAAAAACGAACACAAAATGTATGTGTAAAAATGAAATAAACAAAAGCATGATCGAGTAATAATCGAAACATGAAAAAATAACGAAATGTCGGCATGATCGGGATCACGTGACGTTGGAGAATTGAGCGGCACGTGACAAAACCAATCGATGACTGCTTTGAGACGTCGACAAACAATATGAAAACCCTGTCTCGATTTGAAATAACGAACGAGCCTTGGTTTAAATGCTTTCGTAAAATTGGCCACTTGCAAATATAAAACGGAAACAGACGCTGTTTGAGAGATGAAGAATTCAATAATCCAATAACTAACAAAATCACGCTTTGCTTCTCTTTTTATACAATGTTTTTGGCCACTCCCCGGGCATTGGGGGAGGTCGTGCTTCTGTTCATCTTCTTCGGCCTATCGTCGCTTCCTGCTTCGCTTTTCATGCTTACTTAGTCACGCCCTTTAACACTTTTCTAGTACAGTATGCTTTTCATGTATTGCTTGCTTCCTACAATGGGCCTAGCCACACCTCTGTGCTTCTGTGCATGCTTCCTGTATCTGTTTCTCTGAATACACATGTTTTGTGGGGCCGGCGCTACCATTACACTTGAGACTACTGTCTGGTGGGGCTTTTATGTATTTTACTGTGTGCAGGTGTTGTTTACGATTTTTACGGGGGATTACGGTAGCCGTGGAATGTGTAGTTTAGTGTAGGTTCTAGGGGACCAGCTGCCGTTTGTGCAAATTAATTGGGGCATCTTAATTGGGCTACCGGGATGTGAACGGATCAAAATAAAGTACTTCACGTAATTTTATAGGAATGTTTGGGTGTGAATCCCAGACACCCTTGAGACGATTTTTGACGAGCCATGATGGCAAACGATTTTGGTCACGAATAATTTGGCGATTGTGGCTGCAGTGATATCAGGGGTCAGAAATGCCTCTACATTCTCTGTGAAATAAGCGATGAAAATGACACTGAATCAGTTGCCTTCTTCAGTGAGGGGTAACGGCCCCATGCAATCAACACCGACTCTATCACATGGGCCAGTCGGCTGAATTGGTACGAGATTTGCATGTATTTTGTGCTGGAGGGCTTTCTGTGTCTGGCATGGATGGCAAGTTTTGCAGTAACGTTTGATATCACATCTCATTTGGGGCGAAAAATATTTTTGTCTGAGCAAGGGTAAGGTTTTCCTGGCAGCAAAATGGCCTGTGAATTTGCTGTCATGATGTGAGGCGATGAGATGCTGGACTTGTGACTTGGGAATGTATAGTTTTGCCTGTTTGTCGACTATACAGAAGAGGATGTTCTGATGCACTGCGAATTTGATCATAGTAAGGGGGTGTTTTTGGACGATTTTTGCTAAAATACTTTTGACAGTTGGATCAGTGCATTGGAGTTTGGCAAAATTTTTCTGTTGCTCTTCTTGTTCAGTTGCTTCAGCTTCAAGAACTGAATTGATGTTGGATATTTCAGGGCGGGTTTCTAATTGCTCAATATCAAAGGATTGCTTCGCTGTCTGTGAGGGGAATCTAAAAACAGCATCTGCGTTGCAGTTAGCAGTGCCTTTCTTAGGTCGAATGTCTAGCTGAATACCAGAGAGGGCTAATCCCCAACGGGCAATGCGAGGGGATGGGTTTTCCTTTTGTAAGACTGCCTGAACTGCTGTATGGTCAGTGTGTACAATAACATGTTGCTGGAAAAGATAGGGGTGGAAATACTTGACAAACTCTACTACTGCAAGGGTTTCTAACTCAGTTATCGGGTAGTTGCGTTCTGCGGGTTTTAGTGTTCGACTCCCAAAAGCAATGGGGCGATCCTGACCTTTACTATCTAGCTGACTGAGAATGGTGCCAATTCGGAGTTTTGAGGCGTCAGTTTGCAGAATAAATGGTTTTGTGAAATCGGGATGCTGCAGTATTGGGGCATGAATGAGTAATTCTTTTACCTTAGTGAATGCATTTTGCTGTTCAGGGCCCTAGGAAAATTCCGAATTCTTTTTGAGCAGGGCTGTGAGGGGGCTGGAAATTTGGGCACAATTTGGGATGAATCTACGATAATAAGAGGGGAGGCCAAGGAATGGCTTAACTTCTTTTGAGCTTTTGGGCGTGGGTATGTCATAAATGGACTGTACCTTATTGGGGTCTGGTGAAATGCCTTGCTGAGAAATGATGTGGCCTAAGTATTGGACTTGATGCTGGCAAAATTTGCATTTTTGTATGTTTAGTTTGAGGCCTGCTTGCGAGAATCGAGCAAGAATAGTGTCTAAACGTTCCAGCATTTGGGCATGGGAGTCTGCGAAAACTAAAACATCGTCGAGATAGATAAGGCATGTGTTCCATTGCAATCCCGAAAGGATAACATCCATTAACCTTTGGAATGTGGCTGGGGTGAGACCAAAGTTGGTGAGACCAAAGGTGAGGTAGTTGAACTGATATTGTCCGGCTGAGCAATTGAATGCAGTTTTTTCTCTGTCTGCTTCTGCAATTGGAATGGAATAGTAGGGGTTTGATTGGTCAAGAGAGGTAAAATATTTCATTCCACGTAGGGTATCTAGAATTTCGTCTATGCGGGGCAGGGGATAGGTATCTTTCTTTGTTACTTTATTTAGGCCTCTAAAGCCAATGTATAAACGATGGCCTCCATCTTTTTTGGGGACTAAAACTGTGTTGGTACACTATGGAGAATTGCTCTGGCTTATGAGACCTGCTGCTGCGAGTTGCTCAACTTCTGCTTGTATGATCTGCTTTTCATTGGGGGAAGTCGGAAAAAGGTGTCTAGGTACGGGTTGGGAGCCATTGGTGTCAATTGCATGTGAAACAAGGGTGGTTCTACCTACGTCCATTTTGGATTTAGCATATAATGTAGGATACTTTGATAGGGCGCGTAGAAGTTGAGTTTTTTCGGTTTCTGTGAGGTCACTGGAGGTTAAATTAACATTTTTTTTAACCTTGTGAATGTATCAAAACAGTTGGGCTGGTTTTGCGTGGAGGGGGTTAGGTCAGGGGGAGCATTTTGTTTTGGGATGTAACAGGAGACTGTATGGATGCATGTTCCAGGGTGAAGAGTTTGGGCTGTTTCTTGTGTGTTTAGGACTGATATGCGTATGTGACTGTTTTGGTTTTCAGAGACACAAGCTGCGAAATGAACTTTGGTATTCTGTTTGGGTTTCGGAGTAAACTCGAGCTGTTTAACTTGTAAGTACGATTTGGGCAAAGGAACAGTAAATTGGGTTACTCTATGGGGTGGTAATTCTAATTTTTTGTCTAAATAAGTTCCACCACGGGTCAAAAGCGGGCTATATTCTAGGCCATCACAGGGTAGTATGACATTGCCAAATTTGACCTGAGATTTTTGATTGTTGATAGTGTATTCCGAAAATCGACTGAGAAAGTTTTTGCCTAGAAGGACGTCTACTGTGCAATCTTTTTGGACATGGACCATGATTGTTTCCTGGATTGTTTGGGCTGTCACTGTGACAAAAGTGGTTCCTACAAAGTGAATCGGGAGATTATTTGCTGCTTTTGCTTGGACTAGCGGGGGTTTCATGTCTAACTGTAAAATTTGAGCGATCCGTGAATCAATGAGTGAGTAGACTGCACCAGTGTCAATCATGCCTTTTGTGATTAATTTGCAGTTAAGGGTGATTGGAATATGAGGGGTATGTTTCTCAGGTACATTTTGGGGTTGCTTGTTTGATCCAGATTGGTGAATTTGATTAATGAGTTCGATTGCAGGAGTTCGGGGGGTACCAATATCCACAAGGATGTATTTCTGCTGCATTTGTGCCCCACAACGATTAGCTAATTCTAAGAGAGCATGGCCGAATGATAGGGGGATGGTCTCATGTAGATGCCTGTTGTGCAATGGTATTTTGTATGCATGTTCATTTGTGGCATGATGCTTGGGAGAGAGGAAATATTTTCGAAGAATGAGAAAAGAATAAAGGACGCCCGCAATAACTACAGTAATAATGGCTAGATTGATAATGATTTGCAGGGGTCCTTTGAGTAAATTGTTTGACCCATCTGTAAGACTTTGTGTAGTACCCGTTATTACATGTTCTATGCCTTGACTGGCACCAGAGAGGGTATTTCCGATTGCTTGGCCACTGCCTGGGATCATATTGTAAACTGTATCGGAGTTAAGGGACATTTGGGCGTTGTAATTGACGAGTTCATGAACAACATTTTCAAGAGTGTGAGTTTTATAAATGTATTGTTTCAAAAAAAAAAGTTTGTTCAGATTGTTGCGAGTTGGTCATGAAAAATTGTGGGTGTGTAAAAATGGAAAAGGGAAAAATTTCGGTTCCAGATGATTTCTAAAAGTAAATTTGTGACATGCGGGGATCCTGTTTCACTGACCCATGTATTATTCTGTTTGTAAAGGGCTACATGCATATGATGGCAGTCAACAGTTTGTGAGAAAGGGGTCAAATTGTTGCCTCTGGGGTTCGAAAACATGAGTTCGGTTCCTAGGAGAATGGGTAAAAGTTTGTAACATTTTCCATTGATTTTATGGTTGTAGAAGACTTTACATGCGTTTACTTTTTTACAGGGCCAGATGGTGAGGGCTTCTCCTGTGAATTCTGCTATTATGTCGGTTCGCTGTAGGAATGCACGCACTCCAAGGGTTGCATCAAGGTGCAAAATTTGCCATACGAGATCAAGGTGACACTGTGCCTGTCTGCATAATTCACTCCATACGTTTTTGAAATTTTGAATTTTGAATTCCTGGATTTTGTCTGCTAGATAGTTTAGTTTTGCCTTAATGGGTTCAAAATCGTCAAAATCGTAGAGTGTAGTATGAGTTTCGTTGGTTTTTGGGGTTAAAAATGTGTTACGATGTGGGGTGCTTTTGTCTAATTGTACAACAATGCCTTGTTCAGTTAGAATGCTGTCTTGGATTTCTGGGTAGTTGGGGTTCAAAAAGATTGTATTTTTAACCAAAAATGCACCTTGTAACTCTTCTATTATCATGTGGGTTTGCGTGAGTTTGATGGGATGTGTATTTTTGTCTTCGAAGGGGCATAAGTTTTCGAATGCTGTTTCATTCCAGATAATGGGTCCGTCGGCTGTTACACAATGACCTGATGTCGGTTTGCATGACCCCAGGTCACCTAATGTACCTGTCATAGATTTTCCATTCCAAGATGCTATTTGTCCTATTTCTGTGATGACGTTAGTGACCGAGGTACAGTGGTCTGTAGAACACCATGTGTATTCTACGCTTAGGGAGTTATTTGTTGACCAAAATCCTGGTTGGGTTTCATATAATTTTTGACCGTTGTGTTCTTTGTCTATAACGATTGCCTTACAAACATGTGGGGTTAGATTTTGCATTTTGGTTTGGTCAAAGACAATACCTTTTGAGCCAAAAAATTCTGCATTAGTACAAATTTTCCATTTGCGAACACTGCATTTGTATGCATCTGTTATGTGAGGTTTAGTGGAGGGGATATAGATTTTTCCGAATGTCTGTACCCGTTTGTCTACTGTGGTAGGTGGCATGCATGATACAAGTTTTGGTATGCTGAGCGAGTGAGGGCTTAATGAATTTCCACAGATCTGAAATTGGGCACTACACGATGTGGGGATTATTATACAAAGAAAAATACAAAACATCGGCCAATAGAATGTTTTAGTGGAGGCAGCGGGGCACTGTGTGTTTTTGTTCTGGCCAGTTTGGCATGGCTGTTGGTGTTTTGCGTTATGTTGAGGGGGTGGCCGGTTTGTAATCTGAACAGTCTGTAAAACTTTAGAAGTTGAGTCATGGGATGGGGTTTGGATTTGCTTACTTGTGGGGGTTGGTAGCAGTGTTTGGGGGGGGCGGAATTGGTATGGTTCGGGAGTCAGGCCGTGGAGAAGGGACAACAAGTTATGACCTGTTTTCGATGGAGTTTCGGGGGCGGTGGGCGACTTGGTTTCTTGCTTTCAGGGGATCTTGTAGCCTACCGGGATGGTGGGCGGCAATTTTTCGATTTTTGCCACTTCGGGTGTGGGTGGTGGTGACATGGCACACCAATCGGGTACGTCCAGGTCGAGGACGTACTCCTCCTGACTACGGTGGTGGGTGTTGGGCATAATAGTTCCTAAAGTAGTCCGAGGGCTGTTAGTTATGGCGGGTAATGTTGAGTAAAATGCAGGGTCATCAATGTCCATGAGGGGTTGGGGTTGCCTGTACTCAATGCAATTTTGAATATTACGACTCTGTTGGTTCAGACAGTACCTACTTGTATGACCTCTCTGCTTGCATAGAAAACATTGAAAATTTGAGTACGGTTTTGAAAGGCAGTTATCGGATCTATGTCCTGTTTGGGAGCAGTGGATGCATCGGCTTTTACAATTACGTGTACTGTGATTATTACGAAAACAAATTTCACATGATTTCTTGGTGTCTACTGATTTACAATTATGAGCTACGTGTCTGAGTTGTCCACACTGGAAGCATGTGGGTTGCCTAGGGGTGGCATTGTTCCTGTAAGCATTATTCCTACTGTAAGTGTTGTTACTGAAATTGTTGTAGCTACTCTGTTGTCGGGGTTGGGGTTTTTGTTTGATCTGCAATTGTAAATCTTCTACTTGTTGTTCTAACTGATGCAAAAGATCCTGTTGGTCTGTATTTGTGGTTAGGGAAAAGATGGGTTCGGGTTTTGGGGGTATAAATGGAAGGGCGTTGGACTTTAACTCATTTCTGAGGATTTGCTGTTCAATGTAAGCTGCTTCATCTGACATTTCTTTTAGAGTTGCGAACCATCTATACTTAATTGCTTCCCTGATTTCGTTTTGCATGCCTTCTACAAAGAGGGGTTTTATGATCATTTCTCGTGCGTCTGTGTTAAAGTTAGGGTAGGCGAGGGTTGTGAGGTGTTCTAGATCAAACAAAAATTCAGTTACTGTTTCTGATCGCTTTGGTTTTCTTTCGCGTAAGAATTGTTGATGTAGCTCATTATCTCTATTGTTTGGGAAAAATGCCTGTAATGCGACTTTATACTGCTCGTATGTGTGGGGAGGGTTTTTGGAATAGGCTAAACTTTTGAATTTTGCTGACGCGGCTCCTCCTAAATGAATCTCTAAACATGCCAACTTTAACTGTACGTCTGTATCTTTCATGCCTTGGAGTGCCATGAATTGTTCTAAACATTTGTTCCATTCACCAAAATGTTGGGTCGCGCCGTCCGTGAATACTGTAGGTTTCACGTAGAAATTATTTGCCATGTTATTACGAATGTTTGCTGTTCTTAGATCATCTATTAGGGTAGGGTTTACTGTATTCTGATTCAATTGTGTGCGTAGAGTACGAAAATGTTCTGAAAATAAATCGTTTATCTGTTCTCTAATGATTTCTCCTAAATGATCTTGTGTTTGGTGGGTCATTCTTGGTTTAGGCTGGGATTTCTGCTTAAATGCTTCAATTGTTGCCTCACGCTGTATTTGTTTAAATGTATCACTTAATGTTTTGTTGGAGGGGATTTCCAGTTTGATTTCTATGAGTACTGTCTTACTGTAGGAAATGATTACTACTGTATTATCTAATGCTTCTAAATGCCCGGATAAGAGTACACCTAATTGGGGGCAGGGAGTTCCAGTGGTTAACGGTACCATACGGTCACCAAAATATGTAACGACCAGATTTTGTGAAGCACTTTACTTTAACCAAATTGATGTTACGGCAACAAAACGGGGGGCAGGGGAGATGGCAATTCAACAATACAGGGGCAATACGATACCAATCGATGGCTGCTTTGAGAGGTCGACAAACAATATGAAAACGTGGTCTCAATTTAAAATAACGAACGGGCCTTGGTTTAAATGCTTTCGTAAAAATGGCCGCTTGCAAATACAAAACGGCAACGGACGTGGCTTGAGAGACGAAGAATTCAATAATCCAATAACTAACAAAATCACGTTTTGCTTCTCTTTTTATACAACGTTTCTGGCCACTCCCCAGGCGTCGCGGGAGGTCGTGCTTCTGTTCATCTTCTTCCGCCATATCGTCGCTTCCTGCTTCGCTTTTCATGCTTACTTAGTCACACCCTTTAACGCTTTTCTAGTACGGTATGCTTTTCGTGTATTGCTTGCTTCCTACGGTGGGCCTAGCCACACCTCTGTGCTTCTGTGCATGCTTCCTGTATCTGTTTCTCTGAATACACATGTTTTGTGGGGCCGCCGCTACCATTACACTTGAGACTACTGTCTGGTGGGGCTTTTATGTATTTTACTGTGTGCAGGTGTTGTTTACGATTTTTAGGGGGGATTATGGTAGCCGTGGAATGTGTAGTTTAGTGTAGGTTCTAGGGGACCAGCTGCCGTTTGTGCAAATTGATTGGGGCATCATAATTGGGCTACCGGGGTGTGAACGGATCAAAATAAAGTACTTCACGTAATTTTATAGGAATGTTTGGGTGTGAATCCCAGACACCCTTGAGACGATAAAATACGAAAATGAATAATATTCAATAAATGTTTATCACATACAGTATGCTATATATTTACAGTACTGCTTTAGCAGGTACATTACACCATGTGGACTTTACAGTAAATTCTGAATAAATGTGATACGCAATGATTATCTTACTCATATCTGCTCTTATCATGCAAAGAAGAGTGATCATACAAATCATTTGATCGAAAAACTGTAAAATTCACACCATCTACCATTTTATTAGACTTAACATCTCTAAACTTTGGCGAAGTTTGAAGATTCGTAGGGTATCCCTAGGACTCAGTGATTTATATCAAACGAATACTTTTGTATATTTATGGTCTCAGAGATCAGGTGTAGGCGGCGTTACACCATTGGTGACTTTATGCAAATTTAAGTACATGTAAAATCCACTGTAGGAAGAATGACGAGTCTATATTTATTTTAGAATCAGATTCATAGAAAATTAAAAGCCTGCAATGGATGTGGACATCTTTTTTCTCAAGTTGTAGATCTACTGCTGTCAATTTTGGATCCGGACATGTAAAGGTTGTTCTTTGACAAGCGTCTTTTAGCTTTCTTCATTTAGAAGAAAATGTACTCTTAGTGTGATACGGCAGCTCACTGAACTATCGAGCGAGCTGTCATAAGAGCTAGGTATAGCCCACTAACGAATGTAAGTTCAACAATGGAGAGATATAATCTTTTTTTTATAAAATGTTTGTACTAAATTGAAAAATGACAAAAAATTAGTATCGCCTCAGAGTCGTCTGTACAAAACTTCTGTTGTGAATTTTTTGCTAAAAAAATTGCACAACTTAGTTTAAAAAGCTGTCAAATTTTCAGCCGTATGCGACACTAGCCTAGCAGGAAATGACAAAAATACAAAATAGTACTTGCTTTCCACTGATGGTATTCACGAGTATTTCAAGAAAAACAGACAATAGTTAACTTGTTACTTCAATCAATGACAAATATTTTTGGCCTTTACCATTCTCATGAACAAATTTAGCGTTTTTCCGAAGTATAAAGTTTTCCACTAATTGAAAACTGATCACATTGAACCTTCTTCTTTGGTTTTTGCTGCGTCAGTGGGCTATTTTCGTATATAAAACCATAGTCTACTTATATTTTGAAATGATAGATGCGGCGACCTCGTGAAATTGAGTTCAATAACGGTGAATATATTTCATTTTTTCCAACCTCGAGAAGAAAAAATGATGCTGATAATAAAAAACTGTGTACGCGCCCGCTCTTTTTTTACGCACTATAGTCCATTCCTTTTCAAATGGACATCGGAAAATAAAATTTATAGAAATCGGTGAGTAGACAATAAACCCTCATCGTGGGCCGAATTTTTTTTTCTCAATTTGTTACCTTACTTCCGCAGTCAACTCGAAAAAAGGCGCCCCTATTGGCAGGTTATTTTTACCCATGTGAAAATTTAGTTTTATGACCAAGATATGCTCAAAATTTCTCGAGTCATGAAAAGTTTGTCATGTTTGCCTGCGGATGATTTTTCTCATTGGCTATTTAATCTGATTTTTACAAAAACGCATCCACATTGAAAAATCGCTAAAATCGCTTACACAACTCATCTACAATACCATTTTTTGCTACAAAAAATTGCTAAAGGTTAGTGGAGAATGCTCACAAAGTTACAGTCCAATGGTTCAGCCGAAAATCCTTAAATTATGAAACAGCACTTGCTTTACGCTTTTATTTAGGAACTGAAAAACAACCCATAAGCTTAGTTATCTTTTTGTGTTGAATATATATGTCTGTTTGATCACTGCATCTGGTGTGGCTGGCTTTTATGTTTCGTAGTCATCTTTGATAAGGTAGCATGAATGGATCAAAAACTATGTGGTCTGTTTTTATTAATGAGCTTAGAAATTGAAAAGTGATGAAAAAAGCACCATCCTAAAAGTGGCCCAACCGAGAAAGCCTCCATCATTGAAAACATACTATTCTTTCTATGATATGGCGTTTAGGGCCATGGCGCTTAAGGCCTTTATGGCATTTAAGGCTTTTATGGCGTTTAAGGCTTTCATGATGCTTAGGGCTTACTTGGCATTTAAGGCCTTTATGGTGTTTAAGGCCTTTATGGCGTTTAAGGCCTTTATGGTGTTTAAGGCCTTTATGGTGTTTAAGGCCTTTATACCATTTAAGGCCTTTATGGCGTTTAAGGCCTTTATGGCGTTTAATGCTTTTATGGCATTTAAGGCTTTCATTGCACTTAGGGCTTACTTGGCGTTTAAGGCTTTTATGGTGTTTAAGGATTTAGGGTGTTTAAGGCATTTATGGCGTTTAAGGCCTTTATGGCGTTTAAGAATTTACGGTGTTTAAGGCCTTTATGGCGTTTAAGGCCTTTATGGTGTTAAAGGCCTTTATACCATTTAAGGCCTTTATGGAGTTTAAGGCCTTTATGGCGTTTAAGGTCTTTATGGCGTTTAATGCTTTTATGGCATTTAAGGCCTTCATGGCACTTAGGGCTTACTTGGTGTTTAAGGCCTTTATGGTGTTTAAGGCCTTTATGGTGTTTAAGGCTTTTATGGCATTTAAGGTTTTATGGTGTTTAAGGCCTTTATGGTGTTTAAGGCCTTTATACCATTTAAGGCCTTTATGGCGTTTAAGGCCTTTATGGCGTTTAATGCTTTTATGGCATTTAAGGCTTTCATTGCACTTAGGGCTTACTTGGCGTTTAAGGCCTTTATGGTGTTTAAGGATTTAGGGTGTTTAAGGCATTTATGGCGTTTAAGAATTTACGGTGTTTAAGGCCTTTATGGCGTTTAAGGCCTTTATGGTGTTTAAGGCCTTTATGGAGTTTAAGGCCTTTATGGCGTTTAAGGTCTTTATGGCGTTTAATGCTTTTATGGCATTTAAGGCCTTCATGGCACTTAGGGCTTACTTGGTGTTTAAGGCCTTTATGGTGTTTAAGGCTTTTATGGCATTTAAGGTTTTATGGCGTTTAAGGCCTTTATGGCGTTCAAGGCTTTCGTGGTGCTTTGGGCTTACTTGGTGTTTAAGGACTTTATGGCATTTAAGGCTTTCATGGCGTTTTAGACCTTTATGGCGTCTAAGGCTTTTATGGGGTTTAAGGCTTTCGTGGCGTTTTAGACCTTTATGGCGTCTAAGGCTTTTATGGGGTTTAAGGCTTTCGTGGCGCTTAGAGCTTACTTGGCATTTAAGACCTTTATGGTGTTTAAGGCCTTTATACCGTTTAAGGCTTTTATTACGTTCAAGGCTTTCATGGCCTTTAGGGCCTTTATGGCGTTTAAGGTTTTCGTGGCGCTTAGGGCTTACTTGGCCTTAAAATCCTTTATGGCGTTTAAGGCTTTCGTGGCCCTTAGAGCTTACTTGGCGTTTAAGGCCTTTATGGTGTTTAAGGCCTTTATACCATTTAAGGCCTTTATGGCATTTAAGGCTTTTATGGCATTTAAGGCTTTCATGGCACTTAGGGCTTACTTGGTGTTTAAGGCCTTTATGGCGTTTAAGGCTTTTATGGCACTTAGGGCTTACTTGGTGTTTAAGGCCTTTATGGCGTTTAAGGCTTTTATGGCATTTAAGGTCTTATGGCGTTTAAGGCCTTTATGGCGTTCAAGGCTTTCGTGGTGCTTTGGGCTTACTTGGTGTTTAAGGCCTTTATGGGGTTTAAGGCTTTTATGGCGTTTAAGGCTTTCATGGCATTTTATGACGTTTAAAACTTTTGGGTTTCTTGAAAAATAATATTTCTCTTGTACTTTTGTATTTATGTGTTTTTTCAAATTTGTATAAAAATAATGTGGATTTTTTAGAGCTTTTTGCAAGAAATTCGAGAATCAGATCAAAATTTTAAATTTCAAAATCAAAAATTAAAATTTGATCAAAAAATTTATTCTGATTTCACATTAACTGAAGAACTGGAGCCATGTCACATTAAACAAAATTGGACAATCACATTTATGGGAAGAACCCCATGCCATATTGATAGAAAATACAGCTATGACGCAGTGAGAAACATGCTGTGACTCTGTTGGGTGGCTCAGTTGTGTATTTCAGTTTGGGAACCTGACCCAGCTAGTACTGGCTATAGGAAGGCCTATAGGGTACTATGGTGCTGTCCTGCGGTTCTGCTGTAAAGTAATGGACAATGCCGCCAGGTCAGGGGTGCCAATCCCTGGTCCCATTCAGTGAGAATGAAGGACAGGGCCACTCGTGGAATGACCTAATATAGGGGACCCAAGTGTAAACCTAAATCCCCTTTTTAGCCCTAACCCAAGATGTACAAGGGCTCCTCTAACTGAGGGGAATCTCAAGGGAAAACCGACTTAGGAAAGGGTTCCCCAAAATACACCCTCAACAACAGTAATCCCCTTAGAAGACTTACCTAGTCCTGTTCTTAAATACGATTCAGCACGAGGGCGACGGGTCCCTGTTGATTCACGGGTTCACGGGTCTCGGACGGCAGGAACGGAGGGTGGTGGTGATCCAGTTAGTTTGGCTCGGTGGGTGAGATGAATAGGTCGATGAGCGATGCACAAATGGTCCAAGGGTGGAGTGGCAGGAGCAACTAGGCGCAAGGGGGATGGGTATATTCTTAGGTGGGAGTCGAGGGGCGGATGCAGTGGACACAATAAACGTATGCAAATTTGTTGGCCTAAGGGTAAGGCGATGAACACAATACAATATAAATTAATATTTAAATTTGATGATGGACGCAGAGCTAAGACAGAAAGCAAACTTTGGAGAGCCCAAAAAAAGATACAAAACTAACGAAACAGGCCCTTTTCAGGACTTCATAGACCTACAGTATGCCCTGGGTGGAGCTAATGACGCCGAAGCTAACTTCTGCAGTGGAAATGGGTGCAAAAGATGCCTATGGTCACATAGACATCAGAATACGTTAAGCATTGGTGTGAGTTTCACTCCCCATGCTAAACATATGAACGTCTTTTATTGAGAACTTCCAAACTAGTCGTTTTGCATTGCAAAATGTCACTAGTTTTTACTGATGTCAGGTTCACATGATGCTCCAATTATAGCCATGAGCTCGTAGAGCTTATCTGGTGGAAATTCTGATTAAAGGGTCACATACCATAGTCTACGTGTGGAACGGAAACAAAAAAACGCAACAAAATGAAACACAAAAATGCATGTAAAACATAATGGACGAAACGAAAATAAAAGTAAGTAACTGTTAAACAAAAAGTGGCAAAAACATAATGTATCAAGATGTTGTAAATCACGTGACGTTGGGCAAAATTGATCAGCATGTGACACTGAAAATCAAAATTTGATTCTGAAAATCACATTAAAATATAAATTTTGATTTCGTAAATCAGACACCGAAATTTCATCATAATAATCAAAAATTGAAATTTGAGTATGAAAATTGTTTTAAAACCAAAATTTGATTCTCAAATTCAGCTTGAAGATCAAAATTTGCTTCTCAGACAAAAATTAAAATTTGGTCCTGGATGTCAAAAATGAATACCTGATCCTGAAAATCAGTAAAAAATCAGTCTTTGATCCCGAGATCCAGCTTCAAGACCAGAACTTGATTTTCAGAATGCAAAATCGAAATTTCGTCAAAAATTAGAAAAAAATTGAAAAACAAAAAACCAAAAAAATTGAATAGTTAGAAAAAATAGAAAAAATATAAAAAACTTGAAAAACAAAAAAAAATTCAAGTATTCAGAAAAAAAACAAAAAGCAAAAAAAAATTTTAACACTTGGAAAAAATCAGAAAAATGAAGAAAGAAAATTAAACCACCAAAAAATTAAAATATTTGGAAAAGAAGAAAAAATTTAAGGAAATTAAAAAAACAAAAAACAAATAAATTTAATTACTTGGAAAATAATTATTTGATCCTCAAGTCGTAAACTTGCTTAATGTTTAGCTTTTTTGCATACATGCTTTGCTTATGGCGACACTTGCTGTTGAGGTCTGGCTACGCATCATGCAACATGTTTTTCGCGTCCACTGACACAAACAAGTCGTTAGATTTTTATTTGAATGTAGCTAATGTGTATATATACACAAAGCATGTATACATAAAGCATGTATCGAATAAACGCCTTTTTATAAGCCAACTTGGCTACGTAGGCTTTTCAGTTTGGGCCCTAAAAGTCGTTTACACAAAGCATTTATTGCACGTTTTCTACTCAAAAAATGATAAGGGTTAGTTGAGTAGGCTCACAAACTTTTAGTCCAATGGCACATATGGTATAGCGGAAAGAAATGGTAGAAATATGAAATGGTACTTGCATTCCAACTGACACGTAATGGGTAAATGCGTTGCCATCGTAACCATCGCCAAACACTGTTTGAAAAATAATGCTCGACCGGGATTCGAACCCGGGTCTCTGTGACTATAGTGCAGCATTCTTCGGATTGAACTACCGAGCCAGTGCTGCAATAGTTGCGAAGGGGTGATGTACGGCCGTGAGACACGTGATATTCCCCCCCCCCCCTTGAAAGAAGGACGACCTCGTCCGTTGAAGATGCAGGTTCTGCGGCCGACCAATGTGAGACCAATCCAAGCCTCGCCATGACATGTAATGGGTAAACGCGTTGCCATCGTAACCATCGCCAAACACTGTTCGAAAAATAATGCTCGACCGGGATTCGAACCCGGGTTTCTGTGACTATAGTGCAGCATTCTTCCGATTGAACTACCGAGCCAGTGCTGCAATAGTTACGAAGGGGTCATGTATGGCTGTGAGACACGTGACATTTTTTTTGTTACCGATTTCAACCTATAGATATTTTTGGTTTTGGTACGTTTGTTTTTTATTGTATATTGTGCATGCACTGCCTTATAAAAAGTTAGTCGATAATACAAAGTGCAGTTGTAAAAAAATTGGCTAATTTTAATCTTGTGCATTGAGCCCACCAAAAACTGCTCGTTAATGCAGTTTGGAAGAGTTCGAAACAGAAATAGGTGAATTCGCGGGAAATATATGAAATATCGATGAAGTCTTTTACAATTCTGAAATCATTTTTCAAATCTGTATTTGGATGATTACATAAATTGAGGACGAAAATGCACATTCAAATAAGTATGGGCATTTTTTATTGCAATACCAAACATTTTTCTGAAATCAGGTCCACTTTCAGGATTCATTGTAAAATGTGTTCATTTTCACAATTGAAACCTATAATTGGCTTTTTAAATGTCGGTTATCAATTGAGACACGACTATTTAATGGAAAAAGACTCGGTTACCTAGCACATCTAGCATGAAAATCGAAAAATTTCAGTATTTGTTTGACAGCCGGCGAGCATTAGTAACCCGTAGTAATGTATTTCGTTGTGGATTTTATGCCTTTTTCATTCCTTACATATAAATAGGATAGGTTGATACTGCCTTCTTCAGAATGTGAAAAAAAACAGAATTGCTATTACTAAGACACATTCTATAACCATGTGGCAGGGTTTTTGGCACTAGTTCCATTGCCACTCGTTCTGACAAAAAATATTACATTAGCACAGTTTGGACGGTTGACAAATGATACTTCGTTGGTCTAAAACTAATGTGTAAATGTTTCGATTCTCCAATAACCTGCTTTTATTGTACTATCGTTTCATGAATTCATGATTGAAGCTGGTATATTCAAAACGAATTTGAATAAAAAAAGCTCTCGGAATGAATTTTTTTCGTTTTGTGGAAAATATGGAATAAATGTTAGAAAATGACGATTTTTAATTTTTTATTAATATCTTTTGTCTAATTTTCTACTCGAACTTTCCTTGAAAATTTATCAATTTTAGTCATTAGCACGCGCGCTAACGTCCGAAATTACTATTAGCCACGGCTCTGGTTTTATTAGCGCCGTGCTAAAAACCATGCTATGGTCCATTTAACTTTGAATGAGCGACAAGTGACGATGAGACATTTGGGCACTGTAGAGCAACGTGGCAAGTGTTTAAATCTAGTATATTTTTTTATTTTTCTTCATTACAACCGTACGTCATACATGCCTGGAATTTTGTAGACGTGCGCAACTGACCTTTGAAATTTTTTCGAAGTGAAAAATTCTCTTGTGAAGACTTTGTTTGAGCTACTTTGCGACAGTATCAGTAAGGCATTCGGATTGAATCGAATCATGGACTTCAGTTTGATAAAATGGAAATTTACAATACTGATTTTAAACTTCTCTTTAAGGTGACTGGACAACATCTTCACCTTAGTCTGTATTTTTTGAAATGTAAATATTGAGTGTGGAAAGCAAATTCATATAAATTTTTTTAGATCGAAAAATCCTACAGTAAAAACGTCGTGTAGACGACATTGAGAGCGGTGCTTATTTTCTTTCATTTTTCAATTTTCAAGCCATAGATTTTTATGCATTCGAAAAAAATCCGCCTGATAATTTGCGCAAATTTTTTCCTCGTCGTCGGCGATTACACGTGGGAGAATGTGGCGGAAGGCGACGCCGATGACGATCCGAACTTTTGTTTCATCGGGGAAATTTCCAGATGTGTCACGAAAAAAATTCAAATCCACGGAGAAGTAAACGATTTTTCAACATACTGAAAAAGTTTTGTCGACTCTTATTTTTGTCTGAAGTTTCCAATAATACAAAGCCTTTTTGAAAGTTAGCAAGCATGTTTTGTCCACTAATTTCCGTTTCGATATTGAGCCTTTTGTTTGTGGAAATTTTCAATGAATTTGTTGTTTGACAGAAACGCACACCCAACTCCTATTACGAAGCCTGCCGCAATACATGCAAGGAAAAAATCAGGGTCAAGTGTGTAAGTGAAACATCCTTGGTTACCGGGAAACCCGGTTTCAGCAATGTGGATATAAGTGCGTAGAACTTCTGTCTATTCAAAGTCTACACGATCAAATTCTGATAAAGTTTGCATGAGCATACTGTAGCCAAAAATTTCATCTCTATGATGAGAAATCCGGGACGTCCACATTTGATTTTTTCGTTGCAACTTTAAAAAATAGTCCGAAATTCTCGATGACTCATCAAAAATCACACGAAAAAATCAAATTAAGGTTTCAAAAACGAAAAATTTAGTTGCATGTGGATTCAAAAAATAAATTCAGTGCAACTTGATTCTAAGAAAGAAAAATCAAGTGCATCGTCAGTATATTTTTGAAATTATGTGCGAAATCCTAAGACACGATTTCTGAGAGATTCTACCATCTGTTCCATTTACCTATGGTAAGTTGAAAATTAATAATATCTGAAAATGCGACGTTTTGATTAGTTTCACACACTAAGCATTGTGGAAATATTTATTTCGCATAACAGTCAAAATTCACACAGCTACAGTACTCTAAAGAGTAGAATTTCTACATTTTTTGACATTTTTCAGTCTGTATACGTGTTTCGAAATATCACAGCTCAGAAAAGGCTCTGTATCCAAATATTCATTACATGCAGAAGACATATTCAGATATGAAAAATAATTTTCAATTCCTTACTTTACACTTTTTAAGTTTTGTTTTAAAGTGCCAAAAAAATCGAAATGAAAGGAAAAAGTCATTTTGAGCCTTACTTGGCCATTCTCTCAAAAAACGCCGCAGAATTTTTTTCTTCGTTTTTGTAGCAACTAATTTGCAACACATATTGATAAAATTTCAATCAGATTAATGCACCGTTTTTGAAGTTGATACAAAAATGCTGATTCATTCCATTAAACATGCCTTGAACGAGATGTAGAAAGAAATTGAAAATGTCCACATTAGACGAATACAAAGAAAAGATGTGAGTCGAATCACTGTTAGAATTTCATCGATCTATTTACAATGGTTGGGCAACAGGATGTCTTAGAAGAGACGCAACAAAAATTCCTCACTTCAGGAATTCGATTGAAAAAAATTGAAGCGGCGAGCTTAATGTTACAAACTAAAATGTCGGCTGTCTGACTCTGGCCCATGTTAAGCTGTTAGAAGGTGCTCTATAATTGCAGGCAGTCTGTTTCACACCACGTGATGTCAGCCATACAAAAATGAACCAAGTGATAGTAGATTGCAGTGCCTTGCCAATGCAACAAAGGGCATCTGAATAACTCTTGTCATTTTCCTATTAATGAATTTTAAATAACCACTCGATTTCTGAAATTTATTGACAATTTTCGACATTTTCGATTTTTAATTTGAGAGACACTTCGTTCAGCAACCATCAAGTCTAGATCAATGAAAATTTATCAGGACTTCCAGCCTCATTTTTTCTCCCCATGTATTAGACAAAGAAGCAACCTGTATTCCCAGAATTCAATTAGTTTTAGATTTATCCAGGTTAGAATAATATTTAAATGACAGTTCAGTGTATGCAAATCTCTTCAGCTCTTAAAACGGTGACGATATTACTTTCGCAGCTACGATATTACTTTCAAAGCTACTGTAGGAATGTATGAAATAAAGCATAAAAATATATAATTCCTCGGTATCATTGGTGAAAGTGCCCGGAAGTGCCGCTAAAGAGGATTTCCCTTTTTTTGCTTTTAATTTTCTACAATTCAAAATTTTTTGCATAGTGTAAAATGTTCATTTGTGGAACAATTAGGATATCAAACTATAGTCCGTTAGTTATTTGATAATTTTATAGTACGGATAATAAGTGTAGCACAAGGGCTTGACGAAGGCCAGCTGCAAAATGCAGTGACTTCTGAGCAATTTCTGAAAGTATGACTTCTTCAGAGCTGTGCAGCCACAAGAATTTTGATGAAACTTTAACCAATACAGTAAAAATGCATGAGCTATAAAGCATGAAAATAAAATTCTGCGGCATCCGATGGGAAGGTGCACGGGAGTGCACATAAACAAAATCGTTTCAATTTTGACGACTCATTTTCGGCAATTTAAACTCTCTGAAAAAGTGCAGTATGCAGTTATTCAGTGTAAATAATACATCAATAGATAGCTTATTCTCTCTTGTGTAAAATAAATATTTATTTGTTGAATGAGATCGATCTGATCCTGAAATATCGCTTGGCTAGCTAGATCACTGAAAAATGCCAAAAATACATCAATTTTCAAATCTTAGCTACTGTGATACCATGGAACTCAGCGCACGAAACTATCCAACATATCTCATTTTGAAATATGATTCCTTTTCAACTTATCATAGGGAAAGTAGAGCCTCTCAGAAATCGTGTCTTAAAATCGCGAATAATTTAACTTTGTTGAATACTGCATAGAGTGTATTTTTTGATGGGTCATCGGAAATGTTACACACTTTTTCGAGTTCTGCATTCGTTTTCCAAGTTATGCCGGAAAAATCAATTGATCATTTTTTGATTCCTTAGGATCTGATCACTAGGTCAGGAAGCTCTGAATGCGTTCCGTGCTTCAGGATATTAGTCAATTTTTTTTTGGTGAGGCTCAGCAATACAAGAATGAAAATCCCGAGATTATATAGCACAAATTAGCAATAGAAAAATTGAAAATTAAAAAAAAATAATTGAAAAAAACAATCATCTGGCTACACACATTTCTGTGCGTTCTGGCTACTAAAAAGTGTTCAAATATTGATGGGACTTATGGATGCAACGAGTATCCGAACCATTTTCAGCTACGCAACCCCGAAGCAAACTCGGATACACCGCCTCTCAGAAACCTGAACCTGAATAGTTCGATCAACTTTTTTTGGATTTTATTCGGGTTTATATGAGGCTATACTGCACCTATTTCCTGAAAATCAATTTATCAACAGTAATATTACTCATCAACATTTGCTATTGTATTTTTTCGCAAATTTTTCTAATTTCTTTTTCGAATTTTTATTTCGCAATCACTAACTGTGATTTTCCACTACGATGCTATGATAAAATTGGATGCAAAATATTTCGTGGTAGTACTCTTCATAAGGTTGTTAGTCTTTTTTTACTGATTAAAATTCTTTGCTCAATATTTGAGAATGATCAGGACGGTATTTACAAACTATGATGTCAACTTAATCAATTTTCTCAGCATGCATACCACCAGTGTTGCATTTAATTTCATAGAACAAATTGACGGAATAGCTTGACCAAAGAAAAAATTGGAAAATAGTTTAAACACTACACTTGGATGGGGTATGTGAGCGATTCCCACGTGAGCGAATTCCCAAATGAGGGAATTACTAATTGGGCCATTCTCACATGAGCGATTTTTTTGTATGTATTTCTTTTCTCTTTCGCTTTCTCTGTGTGTTGCTTATGTTTTTGTTTCTGTATATTTTTACGTTTTCATCTTTTGTCTCTGCTTTCTTTCGTTTCCTTTCTTCTCGTCATCTACTCTTTTCTTTTTCTGCTCATGAAACAAAACAACACAAGTTGTCATTTTTAATAGGCATAGTCTCTCGTATAATTTTTAATTTTCATTTTGGTTTTTTATTCTATGTCTATGTCTTTATCTTTTTCTTTTTCGATTCTCCAGCTCCTTTCTTCCTTTCGACGTTTTTCACATTATTTTTTTTCTTTACTTGGTGCTCTCTCTCTATGTTGCTTTTTCTTTCTTATCACTTTTCTCCATGTGTTCTTTGTTTGTCTAGTGCTTTTCTACCTATTTTCCCTTACTATTAATGCCTTCATTTTTGTCGACGTTTTCTTTCTCTTGACCTTTTGTTTCTCCCAACTTTTGTTTACATTTTGTAAATATTATAGTCACACCTACAAAAATGAACCGAACTGTATAAGAACTCTATGGGGGAATATTATTATTTAAAATGACAACTTGTGATGTATTGTATCATGAGCAAGAAAAAGAAAAAAGCAGATTACAGGAAAAAAGAAATTGAAAGAAAGTAGAGATCAACGATGAAAACGTAAAAACATTCATTAACGAAAACATAAGCAACACACAGAAAAAGAAAGAGAAAAACATAAAAATAAAAATATAAGATAAAGAAGGAAAATATGAAGAAAGTGCTATTACATTCACAATCGCTCGTGTATGAATCGCCTAATTGGGAATTCGTTCAATTGGGAATAGCTCGCATGCGAATTCACCCAATTGGGAATCACTCACTTGGGAATAGACCCTCTTGGATTACCAGTTCCAAAAATTTGACTGAATCGGAAAAGTCTTCAATATCATTCGTAATGTGCTATTGTTTCAGCAATTCCATTCCCACATGTCCACGACTGCATAGCGTGCAACCAATTTTACATAACTGTAAATTTGCTAACAGGTGGCTCATAACCGTCTGATGCATAGGTGTGAGCATCAGTCATTAGTTGATCTTGATGGGCATCATGATGCATCAATAACACCCGTGACGGGAATCGTTTTTCCTTCGGTAAAACCCAGATACCCATTTTTTTAAATCCAAGTTTTCCGTTATTTACAAGAAATACTACCAATTTTGTATTGAACGGTACGAACTTCATCACTATTGTGCATAAATTGCATTCTGTTTAGCATATTGTCATGTTGCAAATGTGACCACAAATCGAAATAACTTTTTTGTATAATAGTGTCACCAAAAAAAGAAATTTTAGAGTGGAGAAAATTCATTCTCCAGCATTGCACATAACCAAATCCATGAATTTAAAATCATTAACATATTGCGCCTATTTTTATCGAATTACTCGAACTCGAGTAAATTTGAGATCGATAACCAAATCCGATCAACCCAAATAAATGCAAATTCACACCCGCTGCATTCCTAATTGAACTATATTTAACTTTTTTACTAGCATTTCATGATAACCAACGTGCATGGCGTATTTCTGACCTGTGGAGATCTATTCATTAGTTCAAATAAATCATTTCGATAAAGCACGTTGCACAGTTTGATGTCCACTCGAGAACAATAAGCTGACAATCAAAATAAATGTACTCTTTGAACGAATAGTTCAATCTATATAAGTCTGATTTGATAAATGTCAATGACGAAGTATTTTTGCGAAATTTTATGGAATTGATTAAACTGGTCAACGTTCTTTCCATATAGAAAAATGACACGACTTGCCGACAAACCTGTGCTAATTTGTGGAATAATAGCAATCGTAAGCAACAATATTTCATTGATTACAAGTTATGGAATAATTGCCAAAGCTTCTTTCACGGCAGATGATGTAGAAAATACCGCATCGCCAACGCCAAACGTATCAATTTTGTTTACAGAAAAGGAACTCGAAATGCGGGCGGTTTGGAACAAATCGATGATTGACGCGATATTCATACTAAAGCTGAAAGATTTCGAGACGATCAAAAATTATTACGTATGTAAGTTAGGTGTGGACGGGTTTCATAAAAATGCGAAAAGGCGATAAGCAATTATTAACGAAACTGTAAAACATGGTGCAGAAATATTTATTGGGGATTCAGTCTTGATCATTTGACTTCAAAGGAGAACAATATATCATCACCGGTTACTCGGCGTCACCCTGTCACAGATAGCGCCCAAGTGACTTATTCATATATCAACGAAAATATAAAAAATCCACCAATATTTGATACGTATACAGGGTGACCCAAAAAGACCAATGCGAATGTTGCAGTAATAAGGAATATATCTGAAATTTTAGTTTTTGGAATCAATGTAAGGATTACTACGTTGAACAATATAATTTATAAAAATTCACATAACGGAGCCAATTAAAAATCGGTGATTTTTGCTGTGTGCCGTCCATAATTTCTGATATAATTACCTAAGAATTACCAAATTGCAATATTGATTATATTCAATGTTTCTCAGAATGACTCTTAATGGTTTGTGGAAATTGATGTGATCTGGAAGTATTCAAAGTTCTTTATATCTTATCAACAAATTTTCACTTGATTTGTTTATAATTTTACAAGAAAAAAGAACCAATAGGCGTGGTTTGATAAAACATCGGCTACAGTAAAATGATTGCAACGAAGTTGAATATTACGGTTGACAAACCGAAACCTTTCTCTAAATAGTGTGAAACTTTTTCCTTTAGTTTCAATGAGGAATACAAATTAACATAGTTTGAAAACTGTTGTTTACAGACCCCCAATACAGAGTATCGATTATCGTTGGAGAGAAGTTGTCAATGTTCCATTCAAATCGCATACGTCATCAACGGATCATTTGGAAATTTTTCTGACGAAGTGAATTGCCCAAGTTGAATAAATCAATTGTTCATTTCAGAGATGGCGAAATTTAAAATGAAAATATACTTTCAGCACTTGAGCAAGTTAACGTCAATTTCAACGTTTCTGTGGATCCGTATATCCATGCTAATACTGACTTCGAATCAAGTGATAAAAAAGGTTTCTTAATCAATTTGACTGATAACGATCAAATGTGGTTGGAGCGCTTACGAAGCTTCCCATTGTATGTTTTTATTTTCATGAAAGTTGATACCGACGTTTTCATATTAATACATAGGATAGCCACAGTAAGTTTTTTGACGATATCCCTGCTTGAGATGATGCCATTGATGATATAATTTTATGTTACTCTAGACTGGCTATGCTCGCCTAAGATCATCTGTCTGATTTGCTAATCTCAAGCGTTATCAGATTATCAATGTCAGTCATACGAATAATACCTGATGATAACACAGACATGCACGAAAAGAATTTGTAGATTTTGTATCCAGATCAGAAAGAAGTATTGTTTTTTTTGTTTTTGTTTTTGTTTTTATTGTTTTTTTATTGTTTTTAATTTTTTTTGTTTTTGTTTGTTTGATATTGTTTTTTGCAATTTGTTTATGTTATGAAACAAAAACTATTAACAACAAAGTAAACGATTAAGGATAGGATTCGAAGCAGACAGTTTGAGTGAAAAATCTATTTTTTCAAAATCGATCTTTTTGAAGCACATTTTTATCCCACACCAAAATGTTTTATTTCATTTTGTCTCATGAACTCTAACACCTGAAAAATTTTTTCCGTACATCTCTGATCCAAAGTCCTTGCCGTCTCGTCCGAAATACACATAATTAACTGATGATGTATTTTTAAGACTACAGCAATGAATTCGACGGCTATTCGTTATTTGTCAGTGAAAACTGTGGAAATGTTGAATGCGGGTTGCGGACTGATGTTGTTTGTAAGTTTAATACTGTCATATAAATGTATATATATATATATATATATATATATACATTTTTCTAACTCCGATATCAACAACTCTCGAAAGGGCGAATGTTTGGAGATCAGTGACTATTTGTTGAAATGTTGGTATTATAGAATCGGATTTCTCGGCACCATATTTATTTTATTGGTCAGTTTCTCAAGGATTTATCACTTTCGGGCTTTGTTTTCAATTTACCCTATTTAGAGAGATGATTCTGATGGCAGATAAATTTTGTTTGTGTTACATTCAAATAATACACCTTGCTACTACAGATTTTCTAAGGAAATAAAGGAAGCATGATCCAAGTTCCTTGGTCTACTGCTTTTGAGTCTATGCTGTCAAATCCATTTAATTTAAAATGGAAATTCAAGTCTAATTACAGAAAGAATGTACTATTAAGTGGTTACACGACCAACATTCCATTTCAGACTTGTATTTAGTTATAAATCCATTATATTCGATAGTCTAGCTCTGAACGAATTTCTATTTCTGCATGACGGTTTTTCCTTGAATTTTTTTGCGGAGACATCCCATATCAGGCTGCCTTATAGGCTGTTCACATTATTCTTGAGTCAGTCTCCTTTTTGTCTTTTGATCAGCTTCCACAAGATGGAAAGTGTCATACTAGCGTGAAATTAAATTTAAGACAAAATTATTGTCCTGGCTTTGGTCCTTAAATTATATTCACACCTGAAATTTTTGACATCGTTGAATTTTTTACATGAATCCATTAGAGTCGGAATCATAAGAATGACATTGTATGCTTCAAGCTTATCTATCTCATTCAAAATCTATACGTCGATTCTAACTCCGACACACTGAACTCTTGAAATGCAAAATATTTTCTCCTGTTTTCCCAGATCGATAAATTTCGAAAGCGTGGCGACAACTGTGGAAGTTTACCTGTTAATAAAACCGTATTCGTCAATTTCGACACCGAAACAAT
The DNA here is from genome assembly GCA_963922205.1 of Romanomermis culicivorax. NCBI lineage: Eukaryota > Metazoa > Nematoda > Enoplea > Mermithida > Mermithidae > Romanomermis > Romanomermis culicivorax. Next base: position 25,932 of record CAWUHX010000156.1, on the reverse strand, counting down.
TCAGTCAGCAAATTTTTCTTGTTCAGGTCACTTTTACAGTGGTTTTTCAATATATCAATTTAGTGTTTTAATTTTTCAGATATATTGCGAAAGATTTACCGTCGAAAATTTCCGCAGTATTTTATGAAATTTGATAAAAATGAAAGTCGCTTGGATCAGTATGTCGCGAAAAAGTTATATCGACGAGAAAATTTTACGTTAGTAAGCATGAGTATCATCGACATCGACGACTAGGTTCAAAATCAGAGACAACACTTTTTCAATTTGGTGTTTCTTGTGAAAGACCTAAAAGCAATAAAAATATTCTACAAGAAAATCAAGAGTCAAAGGAGGCCGAAAAATTTGGGCATGATCTATTTGAATTCTTTAAAGAATGTTGCAAGGACTTAGACTAGATTGAAAGTGGTTTTTTATATTTGACAATGCTTATGTCTTGAAATGTAAATTTTAATGCATCAACAACCCTTATGACGCAATAATGTTATGGTAATCTGTTTCCTCTGGACTTTATTTTTACTCAAATTGGAATAAACATGCTAAGTAATTAAACTCGTCATGCCTCTGATTTCGTGAAACCGTAATAAAGTTGATTAATAACAATTCTGAAGTTGTAGGATACAGTAAGCATAATTTGAGGACAGTAGAATATGAATATATCAGCGGTGCTTAACTTTTTGGTATCCGCTTGTTACATGAAAATCGATTCGTTGATTTATGTTGATATCTTTTGCTGTTTCAAACCAGAATCCAATTAACTGTAGTCTGTTTTTTTTAAATCCTGTATAGAAAAATTACAAAAATTTGTACTGTCGTCAAAGGATCTACAGTAAGATTTTTCACTTAAAGTTGTCAGAGATTTATGTAGAATGTGCTCCTAAATTCTCAGTCACATATGACAAGAGATTTATTAGATGATCATCAAAATACGAAATAGTACATGCTTTCGAATTTTAATATTTAAGAGTGTTTTGTGAAAAACGGACTACACAGGCAGGTCTCCATTGTGTTGTCCCCTCATTATGCAAATTATTGAGTGTTGACTCAGACCAGAGTTTTTTAGTACATGGATATTTTTTGTTTGTTTTTTATTTATATTTATTTTTTTATTTAGTTTTTATCCAGTTTCATTTATTTTTCATTTTCTTTTTTTTGTTCTGTTTTTAGATCGTTATAATGAAACCAGAGCCGTGCTAATGGAAATTTTTGACGCTATCACGCGTGTTAATTACTGAAAGGGAGACATTTTTAGAAAAGTTCGAGAAGAAAGTTAAAGATAGCACATAATTGTGGTTAAAAATCCAAAATTGTCATAAATAACAAATTCGTCAATATTCTCATTCTCTTGGTCACTTTAGCTTAGTGAATGACTGTGGATCCAATATGAATCAGCTTCGGCTCTAACCTCTTGGACACTACTTGGGCAATTGGAAAACAGCTGTTTTGACATATGCTGATGTTTACGCAAAGCAGTAATAATAAGTAGCTAATACACGTACGTTTTCCAAAAAATCAGTCGAAAACCTATATTGAAGTTGAGGTGCAGTTCCAGATACAGTGAAAACCTGTAAACTTTTATCCAAACAGAATGTGACTTTAGTAATTCCTAAAAGTTTTACAGTCAAACTGAGCACTAAACGATGGGTAATGGTGTTTCCGCATGGTTTATCATTTCAGCCGCCGTGTTGTTTCAGCTTACTATGTGATTAGCCACAATAATTAGATATATTATACGAGTACAAGTAGTTAATTAAGATCATAAAATTATAAATTACCTCGGATAATAGAATTAGTAAATGCTTCTGAAACTTCTTGTAGTGCAGGAAAACGAAGAATTCTCAAAAATGTTCACCAAGGAAGATTGTTGTTTTTAAAAATTTGCTCAAGACATAATTATCTGGACAGAAATTGACTCATTTTACTCAGGTATTTGGAATTCAACATTTTTATGACAATTCTTAGACATAGTTCCACTGTAATAGATGTTTTTGCAATGACTCCGATCCTGTCAAAAAAACACTGATCAAAAGCAGATTACGTTTTTCAGTGGTTTTAGCCTACATTATGACAAAGGAATTCAGGGTCTTTTTACCCTGTGAAGTGTTTTACAACCCGGAAATTACGTGTCGAATTGATTCATTTTTTGCTTATTCTTGCTTCTATCAATTCAGAATGATTTGTGATTTCATTGGACTGATATCAATTTTTTTAAAGCATAATAGAAAGGAACAGCAAAGGGAAAAGGTCTGCTATTTCATATTAAAGTTAATCGAAAGATTATAGACAAATTTCCACAAACAGCATGTGTTACACAAATTTGCGCATCGTAGTCTCTTTATTCTTTGTGAATTTTGGAATGTAAACAAACAACATCGAATTGCATTTGTATTTTCTACAGGATGAGATTTTTCAACAGAAATGGTTCCATTATAAGACATACCCTCGCGATATCCAGTACGTCTGGATCCGTCCATTAGATCACGATGAAAATTCTACTGTATCGATGGTATATTATCTAGAATTGAACCAACATTTATCAATAGAATTGCTTTCATTTTAGCTTTTCGTGAGTGCCTGCATTTTAGCCCTAATTTTATTTTTCGCCATCTTTATTCTACTACTATGGAAGAAGAAAAATTTACGAATTTGGATCAAAAGCCATACGAAACGAGGTCTGGAAAATCAAAGAGGACTTTATTGGACCGATATGCTGAAAAGTTCTATGCACGGTAAAGGGTCGTTTTTGGGCGGTTTTGGTCGCTGGGTGTCAACTCCCGCCGTTGAGCGAGCGGACGTTTTCGAAATTGACCCTCGAAATTTAGAAATCGACGAAAACAAGAAACTGGGCGCCGGCGAATTCGGTGTCGTCTATAGGGGTACAGTTTTGGGAAAATTTTCTATGAGGACCTCAACTAAAACAACTTTTTCGATGCACTAAATACAATCAAATTTGGTTGAGACTGGTGCCAAAATTTGGCCCAACTGTAGACTTCAGGTAACGTTTATTTGTATCATTTGCAATTCAGAATCTAAAACGATATCATCGTAATTACTTCTGATGAGCATCGGGCACTTGAGTTACACCTTGAAACTGTCTTTGAAGAGAAGACAATTCCTCGGTAAAACATCAATTTAATGATTCTAGAGAAATTTACATATTGAATAATAAGTTTTATTCTACAGTACTTACATTTTCGTATCCTGCTGACGTTGAAATTTTTTGCTCTTTCCGTTGTAGGCTTCTTATCGCAGAGGACACCAGTTTGGAACCGACTAAAGCTTCCAGATTCGAAGTTAATCGACGATAAATTAACTGTAGCTGTGAAAATGTTGCCAGGTGTTCAATATATATATATTTTTTTATGATCTGATCGTGATTTATCAACGTCGACTTCTCTAGAAATCTACAATGACGAAGCCAAACCAAGTTTCTTGGAAGAAATCGATTTGATGAAAAAGTTGGGCTATCACCAACGGCTGGTCAATATTATAGCTTGCGTGACGGCAAGAGACCCCGTTTGCTTGATCGTCGAATATTGTCCTTTAGGCGATCTTCTGCGTTATTTGAGAAAGAAAAAAGCTTATATGGTAGAAAAAAGCGTCTTATATTTTTGATCCTTCGTTTGTTTGGACATACATTTTTCAAGATTGAGAAACAAAACTGTTGTTCCTTGACGGGAGAATCGGAATTCATAGACGATAATTTTATGACCGTGGAAAAATTGATGATCATTGCTTGGCAGGTTTCGGCGGCAATGGTAACTGATGCTATTATAGATATTGTGACCTAATTGCTGGTTCCGAGGCTGGAGTATTATTATTCTTCATTCATTTTGAAATGAACGATGCAGTGGGCGGAGTTTCAGCAAACGCAGCCTCATTAGAGATCAGGAAATCAATTTCGATTATCTTTAAATGGTTGAAAAGAGTTATGATCAAGGACTCTGTATCACGAAAGAAAAATTAATTGATTAGAGTCAAAGCGCCTTCCATAATTTTGGATAAAAGTTTGGTTGCGACCTCGCTAGATCGATCATTTTAAAATGAATGGAGTACAGTTATCGTGGTCTCGGTGCAGATTTTTTCACCATTACCGATGTTGAGGTACTTTCGCCATAGCAGTGTGCCTCTCACTTATGCATTATGTGTTAGCCGTCAGATTATTTAAAGAATTCTTAATTTTTGTCATACTTAAGTTCTTAATCAAACCAATGTAATGGATGTTAGCTGAGACTTTAGTGGAACTGTTGAGTCGTGCAAATCTGCCTCTATAGGAAATTTTGTTTCAAATTGGTGTGCTTCTATAAAAGAAGCCAATAAACGATCGAATTACAACACTGTGAGAGATAATGTAGGCATAGCATTGCCATTTTGTCCTGGAATCTGTATATGCCCCATTGAATAACTAACGTAGTCCATGTCAAATGAGCTTCGGTACGTAAAAAAATCCGTGCGCAGATATGTATACTGTGGTCTTTTTTAATAAAATGCTTGTAAATTGAAAAATGGCATAACTGTTTTCGAAGTCGTTTACACAAAAGTGTTACTGTAGGATTTTTTGCTAAAAAGTAATTAGAGTTAATTGAGTAGAATCATACATTTCCAATCCTATGCCAACAAATGGTTTAGCAGAAAATCGCGAAAATATCGTTACATGATTTCCGTTATTTGCAAGCATTTCAAGAAAAATAGACTATAGCATCTTATGCCGAATAAATTTTGCAGTAAATATGACAAAAAATGATTTGCATAAATTTTGTTTTGTGTTCCGACTTCCGAGTCAATTTACGTTGGCGGGTAGTTCAATTAATACATGTGTTTATTCCGATGCTGCCATCAAATTAATCAGTGCACCAAAATTGCTGAGGTATCCGACGTTCCTGTAGAACTATAAGCTTTAGTGATAGGGATTGCATTCTCCGATTAATCAGGCTGAAGATCTTCACTCATAAAATTGATAATACAACGTCAGGTTGTCCATTGCATCAAACGATTGTAGACCTACAAAATACAAGTTGATGTAAAAGATCTACAACTTACAAGATAAAAAGACAAAGTGGCAATTTGTAGCTTCAACTTTCAACAAATTGTATAGGGGAAGGTCTGCAAGGTAAATACTGGTATCATCGTAATTGGCGCGATAGCGTCAACTTATAATATACTTGGCCCCCAAATTTCATGTCCCCACCACCCTAGAGCCAAAACGGTAAGAGCTAGAACCTTCGGGGTTTTTTCATAATTTCGGGCACAGGGGCAATCTATGGGGTGCCTTTCGTCATTTCGCCTCTATCTGCAAATGGTGCTCGGTGGGGCCCAAAAAGCATGCAAAAACCACTTTATAAGGCCCCCAAGTTACACCATGCCCAGCAATAGGTGTGCCATATCCAAGCTTCATATTTTGGCCTAAGCATCTTGGGGGTGCAATCTCAAATGCGATTTTTATTTTTTTTTTTAAATATGGCCTCCATTCAATTATATGGTTGTCCAAAGTCCCAGGAAGTGCGAAATTTGACAATTTTGTTATATAAACTTACGGCTTCAAAAAGATATTTTTTTGCAGCATTATGCACCACGATGCCCGAATTTTTTGCAGTTTCAATTGAACCAGTAGCGTTATTGGGATTTTTTGGTTAGATGGTTTTCGACCAAAGCGAATTCAATGGACGCGGTCACTTTACACAAAAAAATCATCATTGATGTAAATGAGGGTATTCCTGTGAATATTTGGAGGAAGGGGTTTTCGACCATTGGGAATTCGATGGATGCAGTCACTTTACACGAAAAATTATTCCGGATGTAAACAAGCTTATTTTCGTAATTTTCTGGTGGAAGAGGTTTTTGACCATGGGGAATTCAATGAATGTGGTCACTTTACACAAAAAAATATTGAGGGTGTAAATAAGCGTATTTGCATGATTTTTTGGTGGAAGGGGTTTTCGACTGTGGGAAATTCAATGGCCGTGTCACTTAACACAAAAATATCTCTAGTGTAAACATGCGTATTTTCGTGATTTTTTTGAGGAAGGGGTTTTCGACCACGGAGAATTTATGCGATCACTTTACAAAAAAAATTATCCCTGGGGTAACCAAGCGTATTTCCGTGATTTTTTGGTGAAAGGGGTTTTTTGACCGAAGCGAATTCAATGGATGCGGTCACTTTACACAAAAAATCATTAACGTAAATGAAGGTACTCCCGCGACTTTTTGGAGGAAGAGGTTTTCGACCATTGAGAATTCGATAGACGCGGTCACTTTACACAAAAAATTATCTGGGGTGTACACAAGCGTATTTTTGTGAAAATTTTTGTGGAGGGGATTTTCGACCATGGGGAATTTAATGAATCTGATCACTTTACAAAAAAAATTATCTGAGGTGTAACCAGTGTTTTTTTGTACTTTACAAACGAAACGGTCCAGAGTACAAACGAAAATTTTGGCTTCGTTTGTACCGGTACAAACGGAAATTTTAGGACAAAAAGTTTTTTGTTATTCAACAGCTGTCAGTATTCAGTATCAATAGATTTTGTAGGACTTGTTTGTTATGCGTCCACATCGATAACGACAAACTAGCAGCTGTGGCACAATAATAAAAGCTTTTTGTGGAGTATTTCACTATTGCATGTTCTGTGCCTCATGATCAAGTGTTTTATGTGTCTGAATTCGTAGTGTCTCGTGGAAATAGCCAACGTATTCATATTGCACAGCATGTTTGTTGCATTTTATAACAATGAATCCTTTTTTCAGCAATTTTTCACAAATTTTGGAGTACAAACGGTTTTTGAGAGGTCGTTTGTACCAGTACAAATGGGCCGAGTACAAAAAAAACTGGGTGTAACCAAGCATATTCTTGTAATTTTTTGGTGGAAGTGGTTTTCGACTTTGGGGAATTCAATGGATGCATCACTTTACACAGCGAAATCATCGTTAATGTTAATGAAGGTACTCCCATGACTTTTTGGAGGGAAGGGTTTTTGACCATTGGGAATTCGATGGACGCGGTCATTCTATACGAAAAATTATCTCGGGTGTAAACCATACATGCACAACATAGAAATTCTGCTGGGGGTCAGCCAGGAAAAGGGGTGGAATACAAATTTTTTTTCGTTCCTGATAATGAAAAAAAGGTCTTAGAAAGGTCTTCTAACGTCCAAACAGCATATTTTCACAACTATATTAGTCAGATATGAGAAATAATTTGCTTGCTCTTGCTTATTTTCCTTCGTCAACTTCTCAATCATAGCTAGTTGAGTCAAATCTGCTGGGGATCAGCAAGAATCTGCTGGGGGTCAATAAAAATCTGCTGGGGGTCAAAACCCCCCAACCCCCACCCACGTTCATGTATGGTGTAAACAACTGTATTTTCGTGATTATTTGGGGCAAGGAGTTTTGAACCACGGGGAATTCAATGAATGTGGTCAATTTTTAAAAAATTATCCCGGGTGTAAACGAGTGCATTTTTGTGATTTTTTGTGGAAGGGGTTTTCGACCATGGGGAATTTAATGAATGCGATCACTTTGCACACAAAATCATATTGGGTGTATACAAATGTATTTCTGCGATTTTTGGGGAAGAGGTTTCTGACCATGGGGAATTCAATGGACACAGTCACTCCACATAAAAAAATTGTTTCTGCGCTTTTTTGGGTTGACGGATTCCTGATCACGGGGAATTCAAAGGAAACGGTCACTTTACACTATGTTTACAACGTGTTTTAAGTTCTATGTAGCTTACACATCTTTTACTTTTATCAAAAGTGAGAATTAAGGAAGTTTTTTTATTGTTTCTTAGATGTGAGGATCACCAAATTTAAAACTTCAATGTGCTCCTACAAAGGTTTTAATGCATGTGTCAGAGGGTCAATTCCTCTGACCTTTGGTCCTCTAATTACATCATTTCATTTTCTAAAGCTTCTTTATTGCTAAAGTGTTTTCATTTATTCTCAGGTAAACAAACCGATAAAACGGTTTGTGTCACTCATATTTTTGGTCTAAAATAAACAAATGGTTGGCGCAAATGTTTTGCATATCACTTGCAGGTCGATGTTAGACGCGCGACAGCGTTTTTATTCATTCTCGTTTTTTCTTACGATTATTATTGTGAAAAATATTCTCGTCTGGAGATTCGCCTCTCCCTTGTGTATTATTGGCGTCTGCACCGTAGCATTTGGACGCTGTGTTATTTTGGACGGTGGTGACGAAGGAGAGGATCGTCGTTTTGTTCATTTGTATTTCGTGATACGCGCCGCGGGCGAATTTGAGTAATAACGCGGCCTGAGACGTTTTCGACGTTCCATTTTGAAGAGAGGAATCAGTGAGTGGTTGTGTGAGTTAGTTCACTTACTTTCGGTAGAGTTTCAGCTTAGGCCGTGGCCTGAGAGATCCAATTGGCCCTGTGGCTCGCTGCTCAGGGACAACTTAGAGGGATCAGTCGACTAGGGAGGTTGTTGGCGTCAGTGTTCATATTTTCGGCACTCTGCACCTTTGTTTTGTACTTACATTCCTCATTGTATTTCACTACCTGTTGTGTTTTGCTCACTAATAAACGTTCACGTACATCAAGCCTCAACTCACTGCAGTAGGAGTGAAATTAGTACCGGGTTAGCGTCAGGGGCCGTACCAGATTGGATCTCCCAAGAACCGCAGGTAGGCAGCTGAGGGCATACGACCGCGTAATACGACATTGGTGACCTGTGCAGCTACAAAGGTAAAAGATGAAGAAAGTATCGAAGCCGAAATTAACGATACGGAAGCAACCTGGACGACGGCCGAAAGTAACATTACCGCAAACAGAATTGACTAAAGAGGATCACGACGAACGGATGGCAAATATGGAAGCAATGATCGAACAAGTAGCAAAGAAATTTGCGAATTCACCCCATGACAGCAACAAAGATCAGACTATTGACGCAGAGACATATGATTATGCGGATCAGGGGATACAGACGTCCTCTGGTTCAGTATCATCCTTCGAGAAGATTAATGTAACCCCGAAAACGAATGTGGTATCATTTCATAATTCGAAATATACGCCTACAATACCGGAAATCGACGCAAAAATGGGTATCGAAGCAAAACCGAGGAATGAAACCGAAAGACCGACGAAAGGGAATTTGCAGGATGTGGCCACTTTAGCCATCCTGGAATCAATGCAAAGAGCAGTCGATAAATCAACAAATGCCGTTAATGTGGAAAGAACGAAAGCAGCGCTCCGGGAACAAGAAATATTAGAGCAACTTATGCAAGAAAGAGCAGAGAGAAAATTATTGGAAGAAAGGTTACGAGAACAGGATCAACAAAATGCGAGAAAGATAATGGAAGAGGTCGAAAAACAAATGCGGGAATTGATGAGGAAAACGGACAAGAAGCTCGATGAAAGAATATCGAATTATGAAAATGCAGAAATACTTCAGTCTGAACCGGTTAAAGACCATTTAGACAGGAGTTTAGAAAGAAAATTAAATTGGTTCGAAAATCATCTTGCCCAGGCCCAGGCTCAAGGTGCACAACATCGAAGGATGGAAGATGAAATACCAACGACGTCATGGAATCGCGGAATGGAACAACCTATATCTGGAAGTATCCCTCGAAATCAGCAAGATTATGGACGATATTGCGAAGATCCCGAGAAAAGAATCAAGATAATTTTGGGTCGAATGAAGAACAAAGAAATATCGGATAAAATGGAGGCCGCAGAAATACTCAATTTTTTCGCCTGTTTGGAAGGCACATTCAAGCCTGAAGATACGGAAGATCTTAGAATTGAAGTACTTTGGCGATGTTGTGATTTTGAAACTTCGACATACGTGGATAAGAATAGTAGCTATGAAGAAGGAAAGGCAAGCGTGATAAGAATGATTGCTCCCAAAATGGACACTCCTGCACTTAGAAGGGAGTTACATGATATGAAAAAACGGAAAGGGGAGACGACAAAGGATTTTTTACGCCGAATAAAAACTTATGTTAATTTATTAAATTACGAAAAAACCGAAAATGAACGAAATCGTATTGTCATCGAAACATATTTTCACAAAGCTCCAGTTTACGTCCAAACGCGAATGGAAGGTCGGCTTCACGAATTCAAAAATATCGCCTCTTTGGCGGAGTTTGTAAACAAATTGAAAGCCGATACGACGGCCTGGAAGGAATTCAGCGAGGACCAAGAAGACGGCGAAGATGATCGGTTGAATAGAGTCTATGAAAATAAAAGATTTAATAATTTACAATTTCGTCCGCAGGATAGTAATACTGGTCAACAACAACAGATTATACGGCCTCAGCAAATTTTCCCGCCACCACCAGCATTTCAAACCCCTTTGTCTCAACAGGATATTATGAAAATGGTTAATGAAGCAATTAGGAGTCAGGGCCCTCCAACTCTTAATCGTTGGGGAGTCAATAATAATCCTAATAATGTACCATATAATAACAATTTACCTGGTAGAATTTTGGGAAATCCGTATCGTCGACCATATTGTACATACCACAAATCGAATAGTCATTCGTCTGAAAATTGTTTTATCCTGCACCCGGAATTGATCCAACCAACGGATCAAGGGAGGTCGTGGAATCGCGGCAATAATTTTTATAATCGAAATTTTGACCATCGCGGCGGCTTTGTAAATCGTGGAAGAGCAGGATTTGCTGATTTCGGCCAACGGGTGCCATATCACAATAATAACGTCGAACAGAATCCAAGTGTGGCATATTATTACCGCCAAAATAACGCCCCGCAGCCACAGCCAAATATTGTACCCGCAACAACATCGCAACCGGTGAATAACCCTCCGAATAATTCCGTAAATGTTATAAATTCACAAGAGGCTAAAAAACAAGATAAGCCGGAAATTATAGCATTAGATGGAGTTTTGATAGAAAACTACGAGTTAGGCTTGGGGAACGTTATCAATTCTACTTCAGAGACGAAGCCTAGACTCGCCAATGATAACGAGCACCTATTTTTGGAAAATTTTCGCAAATGTCAACCGTTATTGATACCCGTTAGGATACGCGGAGAAGAATTTAAAGCCCTAATCGATACGGGAGCGCAATCTAGCTTCATGAGGACAGATACAGCGTCGAGGCTACTGAATACGCCCAAAACAAAATTCCCTATCCTAAATTCAGTCGTAACAGCTGTCGGAAAACGAGTGACAACATATGGTCCTACATTTGTGTACGTTGGAACCGGTTTTGGAAATTTTCTGGCCAGATTCGCATTACTAGATAACCTAAATGAAGGTATTATATTGGGTCTAGATTTTCTAACCCATCCTAGTATACAGGCGTCTATCGATTTTTGAAACGGCCACATACGCCTAGCAAATGTAGAGAAACAAATTATTAGTGAGACATTATTCGACGATGCGCTAATACCGTCCCGTTTACCGATCCCTACGAATCCAATGGTCCTGGATTACGTACCTCTACAAGAGGAAGTCAAAGAAGAAGATCTACCTGAATTAGAAAGTGACGAGGATCAAGAACAAGTGATGCGAATTACTGAAATGAACGAAGAAACCTTTATTTGGACAAAAAACGGGACATATATTCCCCCAAATACCACTTCTTTTGTGCAAGCTGTGGTTTGGCCACAGAAAGATTGGGCAAAGGGTCCCATAGTGGTAGAAGAGACGGGGAAAGATACCTTATTTGACGTCGATGCCTCAATCGTGGACGCTAAAGACAATAATTTTCGTATCCTACTCATAAATGAGACAAACAAAGGAATCAAATTGCGTAGTAACGAGTTGATAGCCAAGTCAAAAACGAAGTTCGTAGGGCCAGAGTTTGACGAAAAAATACATCAACTGCAATCGGAGCCTCAAACTCAATGGCAAATCGAACCCGAATTCGTCAAAATTGTTACGCAGTTGGTAAAAGAATCGAGTGTCGATAGAGAAGGACAACAACAGCTTATGAATGTCTTACTCAAGCATAGGCAGGCATTCAGCATGAAGAACGACCCTTTAACAATGACCCACGAAGCGGAGCATAAGATCGATACAGGAGATGCGCTGCCTGTTCAAAAACACTACTGGAGAGCTCCAATTATGCAAAGAGATATAATTCGAGAACATGTGAAAGATATGATGGAGAAGGGTGTCATCGAGCCTTCTAGAAGCCCTTGGGCTGCGCCATTGTTTTTAGTAGGCAAAAAAGATGGCACATGGAGACCAGTAGTCGACTACAGAGGAATCAATCAAGTGACGAAAGACGACAAATTTCCGATACCTCAAATAGATGATTATTTAGATGCGCTAGGAGGAGCACGGTACTTTTCCACTTTGGATTTAAAGTCTGGATACTGGCAGGTACCCATGCACTCCGAATCAAAAGAAAAAACAGCATTTATATGTCAAGAAGGTTTGTTCCAGTTCAAGGTGATGCCGTTCGGTTTAAAGAATGCTCCCGCGGAATTTCAACGACTCATGGAACGAATTTTGTACCCATACGTATGGAAAATATGCCTAGTATATATCGACGATGTCATAATTTTTTCAAAAACCGTCGAAGAGCATATAGAAAATTTGGAGACAATATTTCTATGTCTAACAAACGCGAACCTCACACTAAAACCTGACAAATGTTCCTTCATGCCAGCCAGTGTGAAATTCTTAGGCCACATATTGGACAAGAACGGAATGTCAGTAGATCCACAAAAGATAGAAGCGGTAAAAAATTTCGAAGTACCCAAATCCATCAAGCAGCTGCAAAAGTTCTTGGGATTAGTGCAGTGGTCTAAACGTTTCATTCATAATTTAGCCTTTATCGCCCAACCCTTATTTAAAGCCCTCGCAAAAAAGAATAGGAAGGAAAAGTTTGAACTTTCAGAGGAGCAGTTAGCAGCTTTTGAAAGTGTAAAAGATGCCCTAATGACCGCACCCTTCCTTCGATATCCAGTATTCGACGGATCGGCAAGATTTGTAATTCAAACAGATGCCTCAGGAACAGCAATAGGGGCAATTTTGTATCAGGAAACGGAAAATGATCGATGGACAATAGCTTACTCGAGTCGAGTTTTAAACGACGCGGAAACAAGGTATTCAACGACAGAAAGAGAATGTTTGGCAGTAGTTTACGGGTTCAAGCAGTATAGGCACTACGTGATGGGGTTTAGGGTCACAATCAGGACAGACCATAAACCACTCACGTGGCTCTCCGCAGAGAAACAGCAAAATCAAAGGTTGTTAAAATGGGCTTTATATCTTGGTCAATTCAATTATGCATTCGAATACGTAGCGGGACGAGAAAACGCCTTCGCAGATTTCTTGTCACGGTCCGAAGAAAAGGAAAAGATTAGAAATAAGAGACAAGAAACAAAGGAAGGAACTCAAGAGGAGCATTTGAATACGGAACCCGAATGCATGGCAGTAACTCGAGCCATGACGAGGCAAATGCTTGAACCCGAGACTCAAGAGACATTCATTGATCCCCCTCCGCCGACCCAACAAGAAATAGATCAAACACCGAAGGAAGTGAAAAAAGATTCCGAATTGTTTTCCCGGGAATTAGTTCAGAAACAACAACAAGTGGATCCGAAGTTGGCGGACATTTTTCGGAACGTTGGTGAAAATAGTTCGAAAAAATACTTTAATAGTTTTCACTTGGAAAACGGAGTACTATACCGTGAAAATGCCCATGGAAAAAGCCAACTAGTGATCCCATCAAGACTTAGACACCTCATCTTACATCAATACCATGGCGATACGTTAATGGGGCACCAGGGAATAGATAGAATTATCGCCGCGATAGGAAACAAGTTTTGGTGGCCAAATATGGAAAACGACATTATTAAATGGATAAAATCCTGCGTCGTTTGCCAACTGTGCCGCCCCATAGCAAATCCGATCCAACCACTTAACCCAATACCCGTCTCGTACCCTTGGGAGATAGTAGCAACCGATGTGGTCAGTATTTCGCCCCTTCGAGAAAAAAGACCATACGTTATTGTATATATAGACTATTTCACGAAATGGGTCGAGGCAAAATGCATCCCAGATCAAAAGGCCGACACAATAGTGAAGGCATTTATGGAAAAGGTCATTTATACGCACGGAACGCCGAAACACTTGCTGAGTGACCAAGGCTCAGCATACATGTCCGAGTTAATGCGCAACGTGTGCGATCTCTCAAAAATAAAGAAAATAAATACAACACCATACCACCCGCAATGCAATGGTATGGTGGAGAGATTCAATAGAACGTTAATAGAACAAATTAGGAGAGTCGCGATAACCGACCCGGACGATTGGCCACACTATCTCGAGCAAATTTTATTTGCATATTGGATTACGCCGCACAAAACAACGAAAAATTCCCCCCATAGCCTACTGTACGGGCACGAGGCTAGGTTTCAATTGGATAATGAGATAGCGAGGCCAATAATTATCCAGAATAATTACGATACCTACAGATACATGTTAACGGAGCACCTCCTTAACACGTATAAAATCATAAATGAAAATCATAAAAAATCCGCGGCCGAAAGAAAACTACAGTATGATAAGAAGGCTCGCGAGAAGACGTTCCAAATGGGAGAACTTGTTCTCTACCAGAAGGGAATTATTAAAGGAAAGGCCGACACAACAAACGACGGTCCGTACGAAGTAATTGAGACATCGAATTTAGAAAAAAATGTCATTAAAATACGTCGCGCTGGGAAACCAGATTCGCGCGTACAAATAGTTTCTGTAAATCGCGTAATGCCTTTTGTTACGCGAACGCCCGATTTTTACTGTAATTAACAATTCATTTTTATCGTTTTCGTTGTGCGTTTTGTTAGGATTAATTTTATGTGTATTTTCTAATGCCCTATGTATTGTATTTTTTCTAACCTTTTCCCCTTTCTCCTTTTTCAATTTTTAATTGTACTGACTTATTTTTGGCAACTTTATGGCAAGTTTTAGGCATTTTCCAAAAAATTACGACACCGGAAAATTTTTAATGGGCGAAATAATATTTTTTCACGCGCTCAGTGTGAAAAAATTAAATCTTTATAAGTCCCGGGAAAATCTTCCCCGAATCATTGAAGTCGCGAAGCCGAGGAATTATGGAATTATTTTTTAGATTTCATTTGCAAAGCGTTAGTGTATTAGTAATTTTCGTCGATTGGAAATTTCAAGAAATTCGGATCCAAACGCGATATGGCAACGTCCACTATCGTCGAAATTGATAGCACCTTCGGGCAGCCTCAAGATCGGCAAGATAATACGAATTTTCAACTTAGTAGTAAGTATCGGAAAGGTAGAATATATGTTGAAATTTTTCGGAATAGGACTCTAAGTTGACCGGCCGGCAATTTATATGCCGAGGATTTTGGGTGTTTGAGAGCCTGATCAACTCCCCTTCGTCCAAATTTATTCTTGTGCATTTGAGTCGTTTTTGTTTCGAAATTATTGTCAAAAATTGTAGTTAGAAAATTGTGTGAAAATTTTAAGATTACAATGTTCGAAGATTAGTGCGTTCAACGGATATTTCAAATTATTTCACGTCGTTGTTCGGTGTGCCTCATGCGGCCATCGAAGAACCATTATTTTTGGCGCCCGAAAATTTGAAAGCATTTATTAGGGCGATAAACAATTCGAAGTTTCGAGGACGGATAGTCATAGCGTTGGATACAGAAAGTGGGAGGAAGCCAAAAACCCCAGGATCGAAGCCTAGCGACGCATTGCGACTTTTAACAATTTCAACCATGTGCGGAAAGAACTTCATAATCGATTTGAAATTTTGGGACAAAGAACATTTCCACAAAGTATATGGAACAATATTTCGCCGCGAAAACATCATCGTCGGTTTTCATATTCAAGAGGACATCACGTTAGTTTTGACCAAATTCGGATATTTGGATCAAGAAAAGGAACTAGTGCGGAAAAGACGGGACAACATAGATTATATTTTATCCTGCTGCGTTTACGATTTGGAGATTGTGTTGGCAGAAATGAAGGACAAGCCGAAAGCAAGAATAGTCGGAATCAGCCCCGAAGGTCTCAATTTGAAAGCCCTCATGACGGAAATTTTGTTTTTATGGGCCGACGCCTTCAAGATTTCGTGGGGACAGTTGAGTTCCCTAGAGTTTCGACAGCTAATGGAGGCGGATAAGCTAAACATAGAACTTCTGAGATACGCGACGCTCGACGCGCGCGGGTCGCTTTTATGTTTTTTAGCGTTACTTCGATATGGATTCGCGAGCGATATTCAAAATTGCTTTCAATTGTACCCACAGGACACGATGGAGCCAGAATTGATCTCCGATCTAGCATGAAGATTTAGAGATACGTTCGAAGGTAGATATGCGGATCCAGAGTGGAAAGGAGCATATGGAGTGGAGGAAGTAACGGATAACACCAACGCGTTGTATTTCATGATGCGTGGAGAAGCTATCGCGACGTATAAATTGTCGGAAGAAATGGCGCCCGGGACTTTTCATTGTCCTCCGCATTTCTCCAATACCGATATTGAGCCACAGCCAGTACCCAATGGTTGGTTCCCGTGGATAGAGAGAAAAGTGAAAGCGTCAAGGAAAAGAAAAGATACTGACGATTCCGAAGAAGCACCGGCAAACGATTGGGATTTAGAGGATATCTTGGCGGCACGACAGTTCGGACGGCCAATTGAACCCCGGGAAATGGAAATGAAAAAAGGAAAATGGCCTAAGGAAGTGATCCAATTCACTAATGTTATACGAGAACAAGTTTCAGCACTTAAAGACCATTATCACTCCAAAATCAACCGATCAATCGTCCCCATAGTCAAAGAATTGTACGAGAAAAACGTAAACCCAATCATTTACTTCTTGTGGCCTCACTCGGCGCAAGAGTGGAAATCCTGGGTTCCTGGATTCACGTCTGGTATGTGGGCCTCTGTGTGGAGAACCGAACAGGAACGGGTTGAATTCATGAAGTGGATGGGCCAGGATCTTTTGAACGACAAAATTACCGATCAAATGGAGCAGATGATGGAACGGTATCCGAAGATACGTACGCAGAAATCCATCCAGAATACTTTTTGCGTACTACCTATAAGATGGATACCGCGATCCTGCAAAGAACCTATCCAAGAAATAAAGACCAATTTGCGCGATAATTCTATTTATCATATGAATTGTAACTTTTATAACTTGTTTCATTTTCTGAATATCCATGCCGCGAGTCAGAACCTCATTTACTGGAATGTTTCCGCGTCCATATTCGAGGCTAAGGACCTATGGGCCCCTAGCACCTCTGCGACTTTTAAATCTGTAAATAAGTGGGACGATTCAGATCTGATTCCGCAAGTAGAAGTTGTGGTTCCCGCTAGCCAGGGCCCTATGGAAGAAACTTCGAAGGAGCAGACTGTAACAGTACCCTCTACAATAGATAATTCGAATGTTTCAGGTACCGAGATGGAGCAAGAGAAACCCGTAGTTGTGGTCATCACGGATCCCCCTATCGCCAGTACACCCGCTGAGGGGAGTACAGGTGTTGAAGAGGAGGAGAAACTCATGGAAATAGTCGAAACTGAAAAAGAAACCCAACCCGATTTGGAGAAATTAACCGACCAGATAAAAGAAATGAAAGAAAAAATAGAAGTTTTGGAAAAAGAAAAATACGGGAAGGCCGCAATCGAATTAGCAAAGCAATTAGAAGATGTCAATCCCGAGGAAGAAGAAACGAGCGAAGAACCCTACGTGGAGGTGGTATCAGAGATCGGTAGCGATGACGAAGAAATTACGGATAACGTTTTGCCCACGCCGCCGGTTTATGCAAAAGCCGGTGGGCAAAATGTAGAGAATATCAAGAATCCGGGAAAATTTGCTAAGGTGATGCAATCGAAAAGACAGGCTACAGAGAAACGGATAGGTCGCGAAGAAAATAAAGCCGAACTGGACAAAGTAAAGAGCGGGCAGTTTCAACAGCCAGCCGGAAATCCAAATGATAAAGTCAAATATCGACGGGGCCTCGGGAAACGGGGACAAGTTCTTAACAAGGCCTTGAAGGAAGGAAAGTACGTCGTCGATTTCCAGTATGGGAGAGTATCTCTGTCAAACCCATGTGTCCAGAAGTATCTCGCGCACATGGATCCCACTTTAGACAAAGAGGTAGCTCTAATGGCGACGGATTTGATAAACCGTGTGTACGACGAAGCCGGGATCGAAATTGAAACTATACGATATTACGAACTACAGTTTCACGTTCTACAGGCGAATTTGCCAGAAAAATTGTGGAGTATTTTCGAGCTTCAATTAACGGAATGGAGTACTACACGATCTGCGGAGAAAGCTTATGAAGCCGCCGTATGGGCTTGCGCGTGTCTATTTATGAAATTGTCGAGATTGGGCAGGATTCCCCAAAATTTCGCTGGATTCCATTACCAAGCCCATGCGTATGTTACGATGAAATTGCGCCGCGAGTTCAACGCTAGGCAAGGAGGAGCAGGGAGCAATTTTCATAGGTTATACTCCTCATGTCAGGCAAAGGCAGCGGGGTTAGCGTATACGATTGCTAAGGCCGTGCTGCAAGACAAGAAGGACCCTGAACCCAAATACGCGAATATACAAGTTTGGAAGAAGGAAATTGACAATACGGACCCCAGAATACGGTTTTGGGAAGTTATCGATCGAAAGAAGGCTCGCGATATACTGGAAGTTCAAAAAGCCTTAAAGAAACGAGTGGGATACCGAGTCAAGCATGCCCACACTAGGCCTGCGACCAGTAAGGTATCCAAACGATGGAGTAGAAAAGAAAGTGATACGCAAAGAACGGAGAAATCGAAAACGCCGGAAAACGACAGAAAAAGAAGGCACGAAAGTCGACACAGAGACGAAAGTCGTCACGAGAAGTCGATGTCGCGAGAAAAGAAACGCAAGGAGGCTGAAGAAGAAAGTTGGTGCAAGGAGATCGATGATTACGAAAGAAACTACGAAAGGAAGGAAAAAGAAAAGAGAGAAGCGGCAGAACGTAAAGATAGTAGAGAGTCTCGGAGTAGAAAAAGAACATCGGCCTATTATCAACACGACGATAGAGTGGACGTGTCCTACTCCAGTCGAAGGACTTCACTGGACAGGTCTAGGGCCATCGAAACAACTCAGCAAGGAGTGTCAATGGCCGATCCAAACGCGATGATGCAAGCCCAACAGCAGCAGTTACCTTATTTACCGCCGAATTATCCGGGATTGCCGATGGTGGGTGTTGATTGTATAAACCGCCCTCTTTTTTCAGGACAATTATTCCCGAATACAATGGTGCCGCCGCCGGCACAGTTTCAAGTCCCGCAGTTTCCGGTCATGCAATTCCAGGCCGGGCAACCCCAATTTTACCACCAGTTCTTAGTTCCGCCGGGAATGCAGATGCCTCCGCCTACGATGATTCCGCCGGTGCGTAATGTGCAAACCGAGGAAAGGATGGACATCCCGGGGACGTCTACGAGTACGAGACCGCCGTCGACCGAAAATCCCGATTATATTTCGCCGCTTAAACAGGAAGCCGGTATTGGGCAACCGGGACGGGACCATAGCGGTCATAGAAGGAAGTAAAGTTTTTTTTTGTTTCAGATGACCCCGCTCTCCGTGAGGTCATTATAAAGATAATCATTTCGTTCTGTAAAATTTTTTCGATATTTCAAAAGTTACCTATTTTTTCCGTTTTGAGCGTCTGTATTACAAAATCGAAACTGGTTGTGCCACCTTTTTATGCCTTAAAGTTGCCTCTTGTACTAATCTCAAATTGTTTCATTTATTTTTTCGTTTGTGTTTTGTTCGAGATCTGCACGGGAATATATCGTATTTCTTTTTTTTGCGAATCTGGAAATTATTGAGCAATTTTTTGTACCTTCTTAAATCGCGGGTATTTTTGTGTTCCTTTCCGAAAAGTCACCAACTGACATCGCCCAAGGATAGCAGGCTTTGCGCTGCCATTTTCATATTTTTTCCATCTTTTTTTTCCAAAACACATTTTCATTCTAAAATTTTTTCGTGGCACAGACCGTGTTATGGGTTTAAGTTTACCTCTTAATAAGGCAAATTCACTTTAGCATTAAATACCATAAACATTTTTGGTTCAAAATCTAGACAGCCAAAGGGCCAGAGGATTTGGTTTTTCAGGCATCCTTTCTCCCTGGGGGCAGATAATACCAAAGGCGTTGGGGGAACCAGTGTCCGGCCAAGGGGCCAGAGGAGCAACGGCGGCGGAATTTGGAAAGTCTTGCGGGCTCTCCACGAGCAACAACCCCCCCTCCGGAGAGGACGGAGACGAATGCCACAATCCGTGATGGAGGAGCCGCCGATACGAAATAAATCGACGGCAGTGGGGAGCAGCCCACAACCTAACTCGGGCACCGCGGGGGTCGCCGCCGATAAAACGTTTTTATTTTTATCTTGATCAAAATTCGGCCCGAGTGCCGCGAATGCTATTCGTTCGAACATTTTTTATTCTTGTATTTGGGACCACGAGCCCACGGGGCATTGTATTAGCGAACTTTTTAGCGTCGGGGGTAGCATCCGGCGCAATTGGCCCAAAGTTGTAACGATACTGTTCGATACGGACATTTTATTTTTTATTGTTTATAATTGCATCAACGGCGCGTAGCGTCGTTGGTTGGAACATTTGGAGGCGTCGATCGTCGGCGTCGAGGGTCTGGGGCCCTTGGGGGACCTCCTGACTTTTCCCTTCGCTGGCGGGAAAAGTCTTGCCTTTGGGGGGGAGGGATGTCAGAGGGTCAATTCCTCTGACCTTTGGTCCTCTAATTACATCATTTCATTTTCTAAAGTTTCTTTAGTGCTAAAGTGTCTTCATTTATTCTCAGGTAAACAAACCGATAAAACGGTTTGTGTCACTCATATTTTTGGTCTAAAATAAACAAATGGGTGGCGCAAATGTTTTGCATATCACTTGCAGGTCGATGTTAGACGCGCGGCAGCGTTTTTATTCATTCTCGTTTTTTCTTATTATTATTATTGTGAAAAATATTCTCGTCTGGAGATTCGCCTCTCCCTTGTGTATTATTGGCGTCTGCACCGTAGCATTTGGACGCTGTGTTATTTTGGACGGTGGTGACGAAGGAGAGGATCGTCGTCTTGTTCATTTGTATTTCGTGATACGCGCCGCGGGCGAATTTGAGTAATAACGCGGCCTGAGACGTTTTCGACGTTCCATTTTGAGGAGAGGAATCAGTGAGTGGTTGTTTGAGTTAGTTCACTTACTTTCGGTAGAGTTTCAGCTTAGGCCGTGGCCTGAGAGATCCCATTGGCCCTGTGGCTCGCTGCTCAGGGACAAACTTAGAAGGATCAGTCGACTAGGGAGGTTGTTGGCGTCAGTGTTTATATTTTCGGCACTCTGCACCTTTGTTTCGTACTTACATTCCTCATTGTATTTCACTACCTGTTGTGTTTTGCTCACTAATAAACGTTCACGTACATCAAGTCTCAGCTCCCTGCAGTAGGAGTGAAATTAGTACGGGGTTAGCGTCAGGGGCTGTACCAGATTGGATCTCCCAAGAACCGCAGGTAGGCAGCCGAGGGCATACGACCACGTTAATACGACATAATTAGGCCATAATTTCAACGTTAACATTGTTCTTCCTTATCTTGTAATGCCTTAGTATATGATCAGCATTGTCCACCAGATAGTTATCATCAGAGGTGTTGAATTCTTCCAAGAATTCGGCTTCACACACTTTTGGAACACAGCTTGTTTGAGCCTGATAATAAATTTAATGGAAAATATTTCCAATGAAATCTCGATGTAAAATCGACTAAATTTACAACTGTCTCAACCAAATTTCTTGACTCAAATTGAAGCATTGGCCAGGGGGAGAAAATCTGCAGAAGAAGCTAAAAAAATTAGCAACAAGTACGGGAATTGAATTTTATCAATTCAGAATACAGAACATGACTCAGAAGTGTAAATGTTTTTGATGCAGTTTAAAATTGTGAATCTAATGGATCCTAAAACATCTTTTTGCGATACCTACCTAAAGAGATACAGCATTTCAAACAGAAGTATATAATTGATTGGACAAGTATACACAAATGAGCAAGGGCTACAGTTTGAATTTTGGACTTCAGAGACAGAGGCAGCACTTCATTCTGGCTTTCAACATCTAATTTGCATGTGCTAGCAAAATGGAAAAATAGGTTGTAGCTGTGATGCAGAAATGATGCTCGATTATGAAGGATGAAATGAATATGTCCACTCAGGAAAATTGGGAGAAAAAAGTAATTTTAGCTAATTTTAGATTCCCAGAATTGAACTTATTTTAGGTGATGTTGTCATAATCAATGAAGATTACCATATAGCCTATGACTACACACATTATTCATTGCAATTAATCACTACAAGAACCATAAGTCAAATTTCTAACTGACACAACAAGTATTTCTCAATTAATTTTTTGTCCAAAATCTAGAAATTTCCAGGCAGTGCACATTTCTATGCTTAAGTTGACTCTCGTACCTCAGATTGTCGTGCTAGAATACTGGTCCGGATTTCAAACATACTAGTGGATGAAATTCTGAAAGTTGACACTACAATGTTTTCTCTATCAGACATGATGGCTGGAGGCCAGTTTTTGGCAAGCTGACTCCCAAAATCTTGAACTACTCAATAATGGGGATGAGCTATAAAGAGCTGCATGCATTTCCTCTAGGTCATCCTTGCTACAAATGACTTTGCCCATGAGGCTAAACACTTTCAATGTGAAGAAAAATGCATATTATTTTGGGGTCTTTTTATGAGGACTGCACACATCACACAAAGTTCAAACTGGAGTAAAAGGCATATGAAAAAAGTATTGTGAATATTATAGCTGCAGGATTCTTCTATTGAAATTCTAGCAGATAACTCTTCAAAATAATCTTTCGCTCTGCATGGAAAACTCACAACCTAAATGTACTCATCTTTCAAGTTTGTTGAAAGATGTATAATGCTGATTCCCTCTCTTATGGAAAAATGATCAGCCACCTTTGACTAAGCTATGTGACCGTTCCACTGTATCATTATTTTTCAGTCACTGAACTTTACTCTGGACATGATGGTTTGCATGGTGAATGAATTCAAAGCTCTGTTATCTTCTTGTCAATAAAAATCAAGCTCCTTCCACTTGATTCAAAGAGTGATGGGAATAGTGGTATCAATATGATTCTATCACCAAAGTAACAGGCTGATGAGCTGAAAACTCCTCTGGCTTAAAAGGTCCTTGTGAGGAACAAATGTTTCCCAGGCTAAATGATGAAGTTTGAATATTTCAAGTTCAAGAGATAAAAAGAGTTCAATCTTCCATGATTATGGTGATTATTGTCAATATATCAGTAATCTTATTTGTGATAACAGCCATGAAATAATCTCCATTTCAGAAATATTAAAAAATGTGTTGACAATTAAAATTGTTCCCAATTGAAAGGATTAACTGCTTTAAGAAATGAACATTTGGCCAAAACCATGCATCAATGTGTTGTGCTACCTCTTGGTGTTTCCATTTGGGTGCTGAATTTATGGTAGCAATCTTCAAAATCCATATTAAGCACATCAATCTCCAGCATTTCTTGCAATTGATATGGAATGTAGTTCAAGAGATAAAAAGAGTTCAATCTCCCATGATTATGGTGATTACTGTCAATATATCAGTAATCTTATTTGTGATAACAGCCATGAAATAATCTCCATTTCAGAAATATTAAAAAATGTGTTGACAATTAAAATTGTTCCCAATTGAAAGGATTAATTGCTTCAAGAAATGAACATTTGGCCAAAACCATGCATCAATGTACTATCCTGATATTCTGAAGTGAGAGGGCCAGTTGCTCAAATTGAGTACATAGTATTTGAGTGGAAACAATGAGAAATCTGGAAATTGATGAACATTGGGCAATTCTACAAAATTTTCCATCAAAACATTAACTTTTTGACATTAAACTTTCCTCTATGCTTGAGGTAAAAATTTGTCCGTTTTCCCATAAATATTTTCCTGATACATGAGCAATGTACTGATTATACCTGTTTTCTTTGTCAATAAAATTTTACATTCTCAACATGAAAGAAAAAATTCCAAATATTTAAATTCTAAATCTTCATCTTTCAATGGGAGCATTCTCCTATTGATGGATAATTAGGCAATAATTTCAATGTTAACATTGTTCTTCCTTATCTTCTAATGCCTTGGTATATGATCAGCATTGTCCACCAGATAGTTATCATCAGAGGTGCTGAATTCTTCCAAGAATTTGGCTTCACACACTTTTGGAACACAGCTTGTTTGAACATGATAATGAATTTAATTATGAAAATTGAAAAGTTAAAAAAAATGGAAAAACCTGTTAAAACATATTCCAATGATATCTCTATGTAAAATCGACTAAATTTATAACTGTCTCCACCAAATTTCTTGACTCAAATTGAAGCATTGGCCAGGGGGGAAAAATCTGCGAAAGAAGCTGAAAAAATTGGCAACAAGTAGGGGAATTGAATTTTATCAATCCAGAATACAGAACATGACTCAGAAGTGTCAATGTTTTTGATGCAGTTTAAAATTGTGAATCTAATGCATCCTGAAACATCTTTCTGCGATACCTAGGTAAAAAGATACAGCATTTCCAACAGAAGCATATATTTCATTGGACAAGTATACACAAATGAGCAAGGGTTACAGTTTAAATTTTGGACTTCAGAGACAGAGCCAGCACTTCATTCTGGCTTTCAACATCTAATTTGCATGTGCTAACAAAATGGAAAAATAGGTTGTAGCTGTGATGCAGAAATGATGCTTGATTATGAAGGATGAAATGAATATGTCCACTCAGGAAAATTGGGAGAAAAAAGTAATTTTAGCTAATTTCAGATTCCCAGAATTGAACTTATTTTAGGTGATGTTGTCATAATCAATGAAGATTAATATATAGCCTATGACTACACACATTATTCATTGCTATTAATCACTACAAGAACCATAAGTCAAATTTCTAACAGACACAACAAGTATTTCTCAATTAATTTTTTGTCCAAAATCTAGAAATTTCCAGGCAGTGCACATTTCTATGCATAAGTTGACTCTCGTACCCCAGATTGTCATGCTAGAATACTGGTCCGGATTTCAAACATACTAGTGGATGATATTCTGAAAGTTGATATTTCTGGGAAGATGGACAAATTTTTACCTCAAGGATAGAGGAAAGTTTAATGTCAAAAAGTTAATGTCTTGATGGAAAATTTTGTAGAATTGCCCAATGTTTATCAATTTCCAGATTTCTCATTGTTTCCACTCAAATACTATGTACTCAATTTGGAGCAACTGGCTCTCCCACTTCAGAATATCAGGATAGTACATTGATGCACGGTTTTGGCCAAATGTTCATTTCTTGAAGCAGTTAATCCCTTTCAATTGGGAACAATTTTAATTGTCTACATATTTTTTAATATTTCTGAAATGTAGATTATTTCATGGCTGTTACCACAAATAAGATTGACTGATATATTGACAATAATCACCATAATCATGGAAGATTGAACTCTCTTTATGTCTCGAACTACATTCCATATCAATTGCAAGAAATGCTGGAGATTGATGTGCTTAATATGGATTTTGAAGATTGCGACCATTAAATTCAGCACCCCAAATGGAAACACCAAGAATTAGCACAACAGTCAAAATATTCAAACTTCATCATTTAGCCTGGGAAACATTTGTTCCTCACAAGGACCTTTTAAGCCAGAGGAGTTTTCAGCTCATCAGCCTGTTACTTTGGTGATAGAATCTTTTTGATACCACTATTCCCAATCACTCTTTGAATCAAGAGGAAGGAGCTTGATTTTTATCGACAATGAGATAACAGAGCTTTGAATTCATTCACCATGCAAACCATCATGTCCAGAGTAAAGTTCTGTGACTGAAAATAAATGATACAGTGGAACGGTCACATAGCTTAGTCAAAGGTGGCTGATCATTTTTCCCATAAGAGAGGGAATAAGC
>CAWUHX010000155.1:648949-850597 GCA_963922205.1 Romanomermis culicivorax | reverse complement strand
TTTCTTTCTTTTTTTCTTTCTTTCTTTCTTTTTTTTCTTTCTTTCTTTCTTTTTTTCTTTCTTTCGTTATTTCTTTCTTTTTTTTTCTTTTTTCTTTCTTCTTTTTTTTCTTTTTTTTCATTTAGTAACGAAGTAGTGCTTGCAAATGAAATAGATTTATTTCTCGATTTTATAATTCAATATCAGCTAACTATTCCGTTTTTCTACGCTATGAAGAGCATAACTTGTCGCAATCGTAACAGGTTCGATTAATGCTTCTAATACCCTATTCCAATTTTACTTGATCGCGCCATGTGATTATCAGGCCACAGCGCACTGATGAATGATTACCCTGTCAACAGTGTGGATGGAAAACTTTTCTGTTCAACTTAGAGTTCAGTAATATCGTTGGGTAAAATTGCTCGGAAAGTTGTATATATATTTTTTTATTAGAGTGAAACGTTTTTTGTTGTTTATTTGCTTAATTATTTCAATTTTTACTTGCCACAAAGAAAGTGTGTTTTCGAAGGCAAATGTCGGATAAATAGGTTCGTTTTTGTTGCTAAAAATAATCACATTTATCAAACTGCAGGTGTATTCAAGCTTCATAACCTCTATCTACTATCTTTTTCTGCATGTCAAAATCATTCTTACATCGTTTGCTTGCATTAGTATGTACTCAAGATGACCTTGTTTTAAGAAAATTGGAGCTGGATTCTCAGCGTGTTGCTAAAAGTTTTTTTTCACTCCATTTTATATTAGAAATATTTCCCGTTCATGGGTCTGTCCTTCCTATACTCTAATAATCCATTTTTCCCCATTTCCTGACACGGTCTGTATAATATTCTAATGAAAAATATTTTTGTGTCATACGGTCTTATGTTACTATCGTAATTTGATGGCGCAGCGACTGCAGAGACGTTGAATATTTTGCCAATGTAAAAGATTCCGTGTGATGATTGTTGTAGGTGTGCAACTTTTGCGTCATTTTCGACCCAGTTTCAGATGTAACTATTAGTTGAAAAATAATGTTTTGTGCCTGTTTTTTGTACTTTTAAAATTATGTTTGAATTTATCCATCTAGAACATTTTACATCCCTACTTGAACATTAAGTCTTACTACAATTTATGCCACAATCATTTCAAGGAACACTTACAACGTTTTGATTAGTCGTCACAAATCTGACTTGAAAATCAACGTTGTTGAAAATGTTGGTTTCAAACGTCAAAGCTTGCAAAAATGCCAACATAACCCTAACATTGAGTCTTTATCCAATTTTTACCACTAGAGTTGTAAATCTGTTTTGAATGCAACATATTTATCTTCTCGCGCTATGCCGTTAGGATGTGGTCATTAGGACGCAGGACGTAAGCACACATTAGGACGCAAGGACATTAGGATGCTAGACATCGGCTCAGACGTAGGGCGCAAGACATTATGGCACAATCACTAGGACGCTGAAATCGGGACACAGGACATCAGTGCGCAAGGGAATCCTATTATTACATTCAAGATTTCTCGTGCACTAGTGCTGATGGCACTTTTTGGATTTATGGTCTTCTCATGGTATAGTGTGATTTTTGGTAAATCGAGCGTACATGTTAAGAAGAGAGGGACGGGCGGAGCTCCCCCAACCAGGGCTCGGCAAAATTTTGACGATTCCATTCTTGTCGCAATTTTGTTGAAAATTTTTGAAGAATAGTGCAATTTTTCCGATATTTTCGCTAAAATTGAATGCACAGAACTGAGCCAAAAATGATCGCAATGCTTTGAAATTTATTTTCTGTGCGTTTCTCAGCATGCTCTTCATTTTGAAACAAAAAATCAAACTTTTATTCAAATTAGAAAATTCTTTCAAGAAAATTCTTCATAAGCATTCAAATTGTATGAATTTGTAGGTTTTTTGAACAATTTTGTTACTTTCAATGCAAAGAAGTATACTTTTCACTAAATTTCTGGGCGTTATGAGATCTTATTATGTTAGGATTTTTTTTGAATAGTTGAAAGTTTTCCAAAAAAGTAGCAATTCTGGGAAATCAGCCAAGATTATGTCTGAGTCAGCTAGTGTTCTAACCAGTGTCAGGAGTACCAGCGAGCCTCCTCTCTATGAACATGTAGCCAAAGCCTAAGCTTAACCCAATGGTGTCCTTAGTTCTGTGATCTAACGTCAGAGTCTTGATATCCCCATCCTATTGTCCTTGCGTCGTGAAGTCCTGCGTCCTAATGCACCAGCATCCTCATGTCTTGCGTCCTCCCGATTTCTGCGTCCCAATCCCTGTGTTCTAGTGTCTTGCGTCCCAATGTCCTTGCGCACTAAAGCCCTGCGTCTTAATGTCCGGCGTGCTAAAGTTCTTGCGTCCCAGTAACGCGTCACGTTATTTTCTTATTTCATTGGCTTTATTTTTATCATAAAAAGAGTCTCAGTTTCAAGGACAAAAATCTAGTTTTCATGTCCTTGAACAAAATCATTCTGACATAGGAGGAAATAATCTTAAAATTGACGTCATTTCTGTTCATTTCGCCTTGTGTTGCCTTAAGAGAGTAATATTCTAGTTCGAGAAATTTAATTATTTTTTTCGGTTCAGTTTGTCTTATGTGTGGGCTGAATTCCCAGCCTCGATTCTGTTTGGTTAATAATATATGAATTGAGAAATCTGATCACTATATATTGGTAATCTTTTATCAGAAGCTCATTTGGTTCAAATGTTGTTTTCACTTGATTTGCAAAAGGTTGATAAATAGCTCATTTTTAGCTGATCTGATTTTTTCACCATTCAGCGACACTATTAAAAAGTTTAAAAATTAGCCAATTATCAGCTGTTTAAAGTCTGACGTCAGGAAGATTAGTTTCAGTGTACAAAAATTAGTGTACTGTAAGGTAAAATTTTTTGGATCTCAAACATCAGTACATACTTTCTTATATGCTCGAATTTTGTCTTTAATGTGAACTTTATTTTCAGTTTTCGGTTCTTTATTCAGACTTAATTTCTACTATAAAAATGGCGCTGTCCAGTCGATGCCCCGTACTGTTGCTCATCCGTTGCATTTTATTGCCCTTCATCCATGGCGCGTTGGCCAGTATCGGCGGCAATATTAGCCAAATTTTCCGCGTCTATAACGCCACTTTCTCACCGCCCAGTTTACTCCAATTGAAAGAAGGTAGTACGGAAAACGTGAATTTAATTTTATCGTTCGTTTACGACGATTTGGGCCTCGACGGAGGTGGCGTTTTGACGAATTTCGCCGGCAACGGAACGTTGATGACTAGTAAAAATTTGTCGCTGTGTTATCGACCCGAAGATCCAGCCGTGGCATGGGTGCCGAAAGATTCTGGTAAATTTCATATGAATCTCTGTAGTTGTGTTTTGATTTTTGGATCAGTTCAGTAATCTTTTTGTCTTAAAATTCGTTGAAGGTAACTTTAACCTTGACTGAGGTTACTGTAGTTGACTGTAAATTCAACGTATGATGAGGTATCGTTGTCTGGAAAAAGACCTACTTTGGTTGAATGCCTTGAAAATTGGTTCACGTGGCTATATTCAACTCGGTAAATAGGTGAGATGATTTCTGTATCAGATTGGGCGATTTCGAGCGAGATTTTTTATCATTGAGACATTTTTAAGAATTATGCTTTACGCTGATGAGATAAGCTTACTTAAAAAGCAAATTCTATTGCTCTCTATTTTTCGCTGAATAAAAAAATTTTAATTTCGGATTCCGCCCTTTGAGTCCGGAAACTGTTGGAAAATTCGATAAACAACTTACCTCTTGACTTTTCCAGCTGCGCCTATTTTCCCAAAATTTGAACTTCATTTTCAAAAAGTTTGTTCGAGAATTACGCCGAAATGGTGGCGAGAATAGTCTAAGAACTCGAAAGTATTGCTGCCAATTTTAATAAAATGTATGTTTTATTGGATGGAATAATTTTATGATCACTGTCTGCTAAAAAATACCATTTCTAGAAAAAAGCTATATGCTTCTCGCATTGTTCTTCTTACAAGCACTCTGATCATCCAGTATTTCGACAATAGTCCGCCAAAAAGTTAAGCTTGAAAGATTTTTACTCGTGGTTCTGATTTTTCTGCAGTTTCAGAAAACATAATCTAAAAGCAGTGTTTTCTCCACAGCGCACAAGTCTAGCGGCTAGGTAAAAGCTTTGCGCGCTGCTAACACTCTTGATTTCGGCAGTTTGTAGGCCTTTCAAAGTATCTAATTGCAAAAATTAAATATGGGTTCAGGAATCACTGTCAGTGACATACAAATATTCTCCCTCAGGATTCAACTGATATATATCACTATATCAGTTTAGTTTTTAGCTTTTCCCACCATTTTCACTTAGTTAATGAATGGAATGTTGGAAGATATCCGAAACTTGGAGAAATAATTATTATTCCACTCCATTACTTTGGTGCAAAAATTTTTCAACGCCTACTGCCTAGGCTTTTTCGGATTTTTTTGGTCTGGTGAACAAAAAGACCTTATAATTTACACTTTTCCGTTTTTGAATTAAATTACCTAATAATATTTCTGAGAGCCAGCCAACAATTAGTTCAGATCATATTATTTGTTGGAAGGGGAATTCCATGAGAACCCCTCAGAAATCGATGGTCATATGGCTAGCCATATAATAACCCCTCAAGATTTTCCAGTCATATGGCTAGCTATTTGGTAGCCGTAGAGACCCAAGTACTTTTGGTCGGAAAAAAACTGAAAAATGGAAATTTTTTGATGAGAATTTTTGAACGAAAACGGTGACAAATAGTTTTTTCGGTGCTCTGCGCCTTAAATGTTTTATTACGGTTTTTCAAACAAAAAATTACAATTTTGAACCTTTTTTGAATCTTATTAGGCGATAAAATCGAAATTTTTCATTTGAAGACCCCCAAAGTTTGGGGCAATTTATGACCCTCCGCCCCCAAAAAGTCGCTTGATCCCCCCACTTCAGACCTCGGAGCTCTTTTACGTATATGGTTCAGATTCCTTTTGATCAGAGCGTAGAAACTAAAATGTCTGTTTTATATGAAACGTGATGGAATTTCCGATTGCTATGTCGTTTCGCATCATAAATCGCAAGATATTGAACATTTGTTCAAAACACAGAAAGTTTTGACATTAAATTCAAATTTAATTTTGTTAATCATGATGATTTTGATTATGGACCATGAATATTAATTTAGAATTATACCAATTTTTAGGAGGCCGGCAATGTGTATCGTCATCACTAGAAAAATTTACTGGCGAAATGTTAGCCAACAACGTATCGACTGGCGTCAGAAAACCTATATATCTGATGAATACCAATTTTTCCATCAAAGGTCTCTTTTTGGGTAAAACGGACGTCATCGTCGAAGTTTTTTGCGACGATGACGTCGACGCGAAATTTCAAATTAACGAACCGCCTATCGAAAACTCCAACAAATGGTCAATTTTTAAACAGAAATTTCATTGTGCCGTCGTCAGGAAAGATCTACGTTTGCAACATATTTTCGTCGGTACGTTATCGCTCTTATTGATTATAGCCAACGTTTTGATGGGTGCACAGTTGAATTTGGATATCGTTTTCAACGTGATTAAAACGCCGTTAGCACCGGCCATCGGATTTGTGTGCCAATATTTGTTTATGCCCCTCGTAAGCGATTGAATTTCTTTATGAACAGTAGAGGTGCAACGGTTCTTGATTTTAAAGAATATTGGTTCCGATTCTTCGATTTTTAGAATAACGGTTCCAGTTCTAAAATTTAGGAACCGTATAGTACCGGTGATATCGACGTCTATTGACGTCGAAATAATATATTATGTCATAATATATTTATATGTTTCATCGATCAACTACCAATCACGCTATACTTAAATAATAAAAATATTTCAAAGAAATTTTATGAGAAAAATAAAGTTTTGAGTTGAAAATAGTCTTTTTTACCATCATAAGAACCGTTTAGGAACCGATATTTTGAAAAATTGTATATTGGTTCCGGTTCTAAAATTTAGTATTATTCGGTTCCGGTTCCAAAATTTTGTTCGGTCAATAACGGTTCCGGTTCCGTTTAACCGTTTCACCTCTAATAAGCAGTGCTTTAACCGTTCACTTTGGAATCAATCAGATTTATGGGGATGACAAGATTGCGAAAGCTTCGTTTTAGGATTTCTACCGTTTGCGATCATTTTTTTCAAAACCAATCTTTTCATGATATCACATTACCTGGGAAAAGTTTTCAAATAGCAGAATCTCAACTCAATGTAAATGCTGAAACAGGGCCGTGCGCAGGATTTTTTCATAGGACGGGCGGACCACCGTTTTTTTCCTCGGAGATTTTTTCTACATGAGAACCGGACCAAAAATTTTTTTCATTTTCCAAAAAATTTCCTCATTTTTAAAAACGTTTATAATGTGGCTACGGATGCTTTTTTATGCATTTTAGGAGCATACCCAAGCATTTTGTTGTATTTGTAGTGAGGAAAAAAATTGAGAAAATTCTGGTTATGTTAGTCAAAAAGAGGTCATGAAGAATATATTAGTGTCCTATAGCAGCGGATAAAGTAAGTTAACGATAGAGTTCTCATGAATTTATCCGCTATCAACATTTCTGTGAATCCGATTAGAATCATCTAATTTTATATAGCTCTTGTCCGGCGCGGAGTGCCGGAAAAAATTTTGGATTTTCACTTTCAAAAACGCTGGAAAATGAACCTTCATAACGTTGGGGAATAAATGAAAATCAGACGGATGAAGTGTAATTTGCTCCCTATTCCGGCGCGGAGCGCCAGAAAAAATTTCGGGGTTTTATATTCTAAAACGCCGAAAAATAAATCTCTCCAACAGATAATTCGTGAACAAAAGTTTTAAAATCGCAGTCCAGAATGATGTCTTCAATTTCCACTTTCAATAAACGGAAAAGTTCAGATTGCAAACGTTTAAAAAATTCCAATTATCGAGAGAAAAAATTGAGAGAATTGATGAAAAATCTCTCTTTTCGGCGACATAACTGACTGCAAACGATTAGAAAATGAAACGAGCTAGCTTGATTGATAGAAACTATTGAGGATTAATTAGTAAATCGAAGTAGATATGCTAATGGCCGCGCCTGATAGAATATAGTAATCATTATACCCATGACCGGCGCAAAGCGCCGGAAAATTTTGAGATTTTGACCTTTTAAAGTCCACCAAAACGCATCTTTTCGGTTTAGAGTTCCCTAAAATTTTTTTCCACAATGAGAACCATACCCAAAATTTTTTTCCTCATTTCGAAATTTTTTTCCTCAAAAGACCCAATTTGAGGAAAAAACGGTGGGGCGGACTAGATTTTTTCACTGAATAGCCCCAGAAAATGTTGATCTCACGCGGATATACTGTGTGCATACTGCCTCAATGGGGGGGGGCTACCGCCCCCCGCTCCCCTTGTGCACGGCCCTGTGCTGAAATCTCTAACGGGTGTTCCTCCAATCGATCTAATTTTTTCACTGAATCATAGAGGGAAAATTGGAATTAACTAGTTTCGCTACTAACGTATTTCTATCTCAAAAATGCTCTTTATCTATTGCGCATGGTTTTGCTCCGTCCATATCACTACAACCCTGTTTCCTTCAAGCTTCTGAAAATTTAAAGAACTGTCTTCACATTTCAAAAGCTGTAACGCTTTAAGAAACGATCAAACATTATCAGCAGAGAATATGTTTTTGAGTGCCAAATTTGCACCTTGATAATGTCATGAAAATTCAATTACTGGAATTTTTTGCAGATGCGATCTTTTCATTCGAATTTTTCCTCATATTTGTTTAGTGCTATTATATTCTTGTAGCAGGCTTTTTGTTCATCAAGAATTAATCACCTTCGACGCATTAGTTGGTCCGTTCATGAATGACAAATAACTAGCGCATATTGAGCAAAATCACGTTTCTTTGATCCTTCATTAAAAAATGAATTAGTTGCTAGGTTTCTGGAATGACATATTGGTGCCACTGAATCTTTTAAAAGAAAAGATAATCCCTCTGAAAAAACAGTTTTGTAAAATCGCGAAAACAATAGTTTTTCTGAATTTCTAACTGTTTTCAAATAACTTCTGCCCAAATTTGGCATACTAAAGTGAGTTACTTGTCTGAACAACCATATTTTCCGAATTTATCGATCGTTTCGATATTGTTTACTATCGCAACTTGACATAAATGCAACTGGGGGAAGTGCCATAAGAACCCGTCCCCAGAGACTGTCGGCTATATGGTGATCTCTCCTACAAGATTCGCCAGTCATATGGCTAAGTGGTTAAAATGGGTTCAATTTTTTGGTAGAACACGGTCATTTTTAAACAAAAATGGCGAAAAATGTGAATTTCTTTCGGCGCTTCGCACCATAAATACATATTTTCATCTTTTTTAGACAAAAATTACTATTTTTGAACCGTTTTTGAAGAAAATTTTTTTCCTTCATTGACATCCTCAAAAAATTTGGGCAATAGTAATTGATGACCCCCACCAATAGGTCGCTGTACTCTCCAGAGTTCGCAGCTCCGCTACATGTATACAACTTGATGGTTGGAAATTTAAAGTCCTTTCGTTTTCATTCAAAGATC
Source organism: Romanomermis culicivorax (assembly GCA_963922205.1). Lineage (NCBI taxonomy): Eukaryota > Metazoa > Nematoda > Enoplea > Mermithida > Mermithidae > Romanomermis > Romanomermis culicivorax. The sequence goes on along the minus strand of CAWUHX010000155.1, from coordinate 842,051 downwards.
TCGTACCTGCTGGCTTGCATACTTTTCGTGCCCGTAGGCATGAACGCATTAGCTCTGGGCATGTTTACGACTGGTTGTTCTCCGGGCGGCGGCGCCTCAAACGGCTACTCGGTTTTGTTGGACGCCAACGTCGATTTATCTATCGCGATGACATTTCTCAGCACCGTGGCTGCGTTGAGTGAGTGATTTTTAATATCCAATAAATGGGAAGAAAAATTGATCAAATGGCTTAATGAACTTAATTTTATTAATTGTTTTGAGAAACACTTTAGTTCTTACTTGTTCTTTTATATTTTACAGTAATGATGCCGTTCTGGATGCTCGTTTTGGGACGCACGTTTTTGGTCAATTCCGCTAATAAACATATCAGCGTTCCATTCAACAATATATTCTATTCATTGATCGCTCTTGTTGTTCCTCTAATTATTGGCGCTGTTTTGAGAAAATATCATCAAAAATTTGCCGAACGAGCCAACCGGGTAAGTTCAGGGTCATATTTGCTTACTGCGGGCTCGAAATCACTCTTAAAAATGCAGGGCTGGAGAGAAATTCATTTTGTGATAGCCAAGAAATATTGAGTCATGAATTTAACGTATCAAATTTCTGGATTCTGCTCAAATTATTGACGAATTTCGTTGTTATACTATGAAAAATTATCCTATCATAGTTCCCTTCAAAAACATCTTTTTACCGTCCGTTCATCGATATTCTAGAATTTTCACAAGTCCGAAAAACTAATGGATTAGACACTACGAAATTTTTTTCCGTGGTCTCCTTGGCTGAGAATTCATTTTTAACGTCCAAAAATTTTTTTTTCCTGAATTTGTTTGAAAGGCGTCGGTGGAATTTTACTTTATTCAAGTTGTTGATTATGGAACCATTAGATATTCTGGTCCGCTTTTCACAGAAAAAATATCTGGTCGTGAGTCCTAGTAAATTTTTCCTGATTAAACAACTCATTTTGAAACCTAATAAGTGTGAATCGGGAAACTAAGATTCTGATTCTTTCTCCAGCAACCTGAATGATGCGCGGGCTATTGAAATCTAACTCTGTTTAGAGAATCTTATGTTAAATCTGGCCGAAAAATCTTAATTAGTAGCTACGATATTTCTTTATTAGATTTTGCGTCCGTTTTTACTCGTCATTATCGTATTTATTTGCACGTTCGGCGTTTATGCTAATTTTTACATGTTTCGTTTGATGACTTGGCGCGTTCTGTTAGCCGGCATGCTGCTCCCGCTTTTGGGTTTCATATTCGGTGCTGTGAGTTCCCTGTTGATGAAACAACCATTGTCGAATATCAAAGCGATCGCTATCGAAACTGGGATACAAAATACGGGAATTGGTATTGTTTTATTGCAAGTAAGTTTGTTATATAAAGTCTTTCATACAGGCATTTTTTGTACATGACCCATTTGCACATGTACAAACGGCAGCCAATATTTCATTTGTACAATTTGTACATAGCAAAAATAGGTATAAATAAGTAACCTGTGTTCCTACACGTCATGGCCAAAGACTAATAAGCAAATTAATGTAATTTTGGAATTTTATTTATAACTACGAGAAAAAAATCATTAAAATTGAGCAAAAAATTGAAATTTTCGAGTTTCAAGTCTAAGTTACAAGCATTGTGGAACAAATTTTTTAGAAAACTATCCAATAGCATAATGAATTTGCATTAGATGATAAATCGATGTTTAAGACTTCTATGATGACAAGTGAAAGTGCAAAAAAGATGTGAATGTTTCCGGCGCAAAGCGCCGAAAAATTTTTTTGTATATTGACATTTGGTGACGCTGGAAAATCAATTTTCCAAACATTTCTCTCAAGAATAAGATTCGAATTTTGTGTTCAAAAGTCTTAATTTTTAGAATTTTATTATTTGAAAAAGTTTAAAACCAGCAATTTATCCGTTAACTCGAATGAACTGGACCGAAAAGATATGAGTGGAAGAGTAGAAATTTCCGAAAACTACTTCAATGAAGCTTCCGCATTGATTCAACGTTAAGAAAGGAATAATCGCTCCAAAAAGTTCAGAGACTTGACATATTGATCCTTCTCAAAAAATGTGTGAATCAAAAACTGTGAATCTTCTTAAATATCAATATAAAATGTTGAAGATTACCACTTAAAACATGAGATAATACGTTTGAGATGATGAAAACTATTATACATTAAATGATAGGTGAAGGTAGACATTCTGAAAGCCGTGTCTGAGCTACGTAATGATCATGAAAGTTATAACCGGCGCGAAGCGCCGGAAAATTGTGAGTTTATGAGCTTCTAAAATGCACCAAAATGCGTATTTCCTGTGCCTTGTCCCCAAAATTTTCTTCCCTAAATGGGAAAGAGCCGTTTGTACATGTGACTACCTCAATTTTATTTTCTCCCAAAATTTTTCATTTGCCTCCGGCGAAAAAAACACTGCTTTCATATGAATTCTTCTCCATCTGGAAAGTATTCAATTTTGAAATACCTTCCAAATGGTTTATATATTTTTTATGTTAATTTTTAATGATCATTTTTATCAGGATATCGAAATTTTACTTTGTACAAATCAGATTCACGGCGGCGACAGAAATAAAGTCAAGAGAATAAATATACAATTTTGTAGAAAGTTTAAATACAATTTGGAAAGGGAAGATTTACAGGATCCATAAAATCTTGCGATGAAATAAAATGAGTTTCGAAAAAATTTTGGAAAAATAATTAATCATAGAGAAAATCGAAATGTCATATGAAAAAGTTGACATTATTATTATATTTTCAAATGAATTAATATTAGGAAAGTTTTAGGTGCGATTTAGAAGAAATCTATATCACTTGAGTAAAAAAGGGATCATTGTGCAATGTGCACATTGCACACAAAAAACTCTTTTTTTTGTTTTTCGGACATGCAGAAGAATTTTTTGACTTTTTCTTCGCAGAACAGGAATTTTTACCAAGAAGCCATCTAAGTTCTGGGCGTTTCTACTGAGGAAATCAATATAAAGTTGCATTTTTCGACTTTTCAGAAACTAAATTCTCAAAATCTTCCGATTAAAATATCATTTGTATGTTTTCCGTCACAATTCCGGCTTTTGAAGTTCCATTGTCTCACTGGGGCATTATTGGATAAAATACTGTGATTGGCATACTTCTTGATTTTCAATTTCGATCATTTTTATGACTGTGAAATTACTTGGAAGATAAAAGTTATAAGTAATGAACTTCTAAGAAAATTGTTATCCATAAATTTTTTTGCTCATTAATTTCAGTATAATAATCTTGCGTCAACAAACGACCGAGCAGTTGGTACAGAAAAAAGGGATTACCACCAAAAGACTTTAGATATACTATTTTAATCGCTGTGATTTTTTGAAATCATTTTTATTTAGAACAGAAAAATTTGTTCGTTGCAGAAAATTTTTTTGTATCATTTTGGCACGATGCAGGTAGAGGCGCCCAAAAAAACCTGACAAACTAAATAATACGCCTTGGGTAGAATGAAGATATGTATAAGAAAAAAATTAGCTTGCGAAGAAAGTACGGAATGTACACTTCTGTGAAGAACCTATTTTATCTCACCTTTGAACAAAATTAGGCATTACTTCAAAAACACTGCTTGAGAATGATTCTGTGTTTCAGACGAAAAGTCCGCCTGCCTTTAGTCAGAATTAATATTTTGTTGAAATTATCAAAAGAACGATTATACTGCTAGTCTGCAATCTAAAAATTCACATTTATATTTTTAAGCTATCGTTCGGCCAACCCGAAGCCGATTTGGCCGCCGTCGTACCCGTCGTCGTTGCTATGTTCACGCCTCCGCCCCTTTTGCTCGCTTTGGCCGTTCATTATGTACAAAAATGCCGTTCGAAAAAACAATTTTCGGACAAACAAATTTTGAACGACGAAAAAGATCGTCGTAAAATTGCCGAAAGCGTTTCTTCGATCGGCGACGGCGGTAAAAAATCTAAATTGGCCGAAAATGGCGTCTATTCAGAAGACGAAGATTTTAAAACGTCTGATTTACGATTAGTCGACAGTATGAAACCGCTTTGTCAAAATTGCGACCAAAATTCTGAAATTATAGAAGAAGATAATCGAGCGGTGATTTTAGAGGAAGTTGCCGCAGTAACTAGAGCTTAACCTTGTAGTTCTCGCTATAGTTTTTCATGTAAGATTTTTCAGCTTTATCTGTCTACAGAGACTGCAAATTTCACGAGTCAAAAAATTGAGTTCGCAGATTGTAAACTTGATGCTTCTTTTTTTGAGTCACATACATAAAAAATGAGTACCACTCAAGCTTCTATCTGCAGTAAACAATTGACCATATCTCCCTAGGTTGCACTCTTTAAGAAGAATTGTAGAAAATTATCTTGTGTTTTCCTTTTTGATACGAATTGCATTCCGTCAAAGTGAGAGAGAAAGTTGAGAAAGTAATCATAATTTTGGAACCTACATCCTTTTGGTAGTTGGTTACTTTGCATACGAGTGCAGTTTCTCAAGTCCTGATTATTTGTAATTTCGGAAGTTAATCGTGACTATTGTTGACTTGATGACGTTTTAAAGAACCATACTTTAGGCAGAAATGCAAAATCTGGCAGAATTTATCTTTCATTAGCATTTTTAGCAAATTTTTATTGGAATCATTAGATAAGTCAGCATTCATAAAATTATTCAAATTTCCTTAACTTTCTACGAAGTTTGCATACACATATGCGGATAAAGCTGACATTATTCTTCGAATGTCTTTAATTATAAAAATTTTGCTGATCACTCGTAGTCATTCTGAGCGTTATATCTTTCTTGTATTACAACAACGACGACGTTCCTTGCGTACATTACTTGTATATTCTAGAATTGAAAATTTACTGTAGTTTGTTTCTCTTTGGAAACTGTTTGAGCAACTACAGCAAACTGTAACGCGAGTTAGTAGTGGTGCACACTTTGTGATATGAACCGGCACTAATTTTTCGCCTTTTCCTTCATTCTCCAAATTTTCCGCGGTTTTGCCAACTTAATATCGTCTCTTTGTTTTTTTGCGCGAAGATTTGCATAATTTGTGGTATTTCATTCGCCAAAGATATTATATGAAAGATTATAGAAAATTTTAAGACCATCCAAGTGCATAATTTATAGAAATAATTTGCAGTGTTATTCGGAGAAGTTGGACGCATCGTAAATTTATGTAGCGCGCAAATTTCTATCACAGAGTTTATAGAACCAATGTTAGAGTATATATTGAAAGTTCGATGATAAAATGTTGGAGTTTTCCCTGTTCATTAACAGCTTCCATTTCTCCATTGTCCCGTCTTTTAGATTTTCAGCATTCTCTTTGGCATTCTTTCGTTTGAATTTTGTGTTCTTCATTTTCTCAATTCTGTCTTACGTCTTGTCCTTACCACTCATCGTCTGTTGAATATTTTGCCGTACTACTTGCTTTTCTCACATAAATCCGTTAATTTTTCTACAACTCAGTTCTTCTATTTACGTTTTTCTCTCTTCATCTCGTTTATATCGCCGCCCTGAATTCAGAGTCCATTTATTCTCAAGTTGAAAACAAAGAAAATGTTCCATTTGTCGGGCAATTTTCACTGGGTGGAGAACTTTGTATTGTTGATAAAAGATTATCGGCCAAAATGGAATGAACAAAATCAAAGTTAAGCCATTTTTTTATTTAAATATGTCGAAATCATAAAAACTATCAGTCGATCTACTTGCCGCTGGTGCGAAAAAATTTTCATTGATCACAGTAGCAAGCATACCATTTTTTCGAATTGAACTGACATTCATCGGTTCGTAGTTTCTGCCATTTCGACAACCAATTGACTATTGTCGAAAAAGTAACCTTCGAAAATATTTCCAAGCGGCCGAAAGCAGAACATTTTCAAGTCTTGGAGCATGAAATGATCGAAAAAAGTTCAAAAAACGCTGTTTTTGGTATCGGTTCATGATTCTTTGAATTCCGATTGTGCGAAGAATATTTGGAATTCGGAATTTTAAATTTATTCTTGCTTCAACACCCACTCGTTTTGAAAGGATTGTCGGAGTTCCGGCAAACGCAGCATTACTAAAGATCAGGAAATAAATTGTTAGAACCTTTAAATGAAGTGATCATCAAGGAGTCTATATCATGAAGGAAAAATTTATTGGATAGTCAGGAAGCCTTCCATAATTTCGAGTTTTTGATTGGCTATGACATCGAGGCATTGATAAATGAATGGAGTTGATAATAAGTGGTGGATGCTTCTAAAATAATCGAGACATTGCATGGAATATTAAACAAAAATCTCTTGCATTGGTCCGTGGTGGTACCACCTGCTGTCCGATAGCCAGACAAGGTTCAGCCTTGGACCACCCATCTGCCTACCTATCATACAGCAAAACATACATGTCAAACCGGAGTGGGGTTTCATTGGAAGGCTTCCTGACCCTTCAAGCCGATTTTTAATCGAGGTTCTCAAGCCTTCATTGGGATCTTTGCCTAGGATACGAAGCCCAGAAATAGGCTCTTTGTCTAGAATCCCAGGTCTGACTTGATCAAAAATTTAAATATAGGTAAATAAAAATAAACACAACGTCTACAATGAATGATTCTTTTTAATCCTGAAATGGATTTTTATTTACCATGGAATTTTTTGGGGCAGCCATAGAAAATCGGTTTGTTATTGAATCGGCGGCACGACTAGCTAAACCGCCAGGTTAACCATGCGGCCTTTAAATGGCCAGATCTTTCGACTAATGTATCTGTTTGCATTTTATTAACATTTAAAAAAGCACACAAGAGACTTTTGATTATAGAAAACTGTGGCAGCGATTAGGGGGAGCCAATCATTGTTGATGTGACCTCAAGTTCTATACCATTTCTATAGTAAAGTGCAAATTTCTGATCAGCAGACCAGGTGAAATCGTAGCTTATTTGATGATAAATGGTGGATTGGTAACTTATCCATTAACAGCAGGACGTTTAGACCAAATTTATGCATCCTATAGTCTGTCTTTTACAAAATGCTTCCGGAATGAAAAATACCACAAATATTAGGTGATTTAAAATTCCTGTACATAAGCTTTTACTGTATAATTTTTTACTTGGAAAATTTTTGAGAATTAGAGTTTGTCATCAATTTTATTCGGCCAGGCAGAAAAATCGGAAAATATTGAATAACATTTGCTTTTCAGATTCATTATTTGGAACCATTTTATAAAAGTCAAGCTGAGAACGTTGATTATCAATTTGAAGCTCCGGGAAATCTTCTCACTCATTTACATACCATATGTATTGCTGCGTGTTGTATGCTATGAGTAGTCCGTGGTTGAACCTTGCCTGGCTACCAGGCGTGATCCCTAGGCGATGGGGTTACCAGTTTCCGACAGCTGGCAGATGTGCCACCACGGACCAACTCAAGGATTTTTTTCTGTAGCCCAATAATACTTAGCAATATTTGTTTTTGATAGGACATACGAGTACATGCGATATATGAGACATTGGTAAAAAAGAGAATTGAAAAAGGCATTCTAAGCTCTGGTGATAAAATTCTGAGAGGAACTCACTCTCAAAAAGAAAACTATTGTCATGCTTTGAGGATGATATTGTTACGAACCTAGCATTAGAGTTCACTATTCCTCCAGGGAGTAGAAGTCCCACAAAATTTTTTTAGTTTTTTCTCGAAGAAAAAGCGCTCTTTTGAACAAGTGGAAAATAAAAAAAATTTTGGATCATGTATATTTGCTATTTGCGTTTCAAAAGTTTATGCGGTTGCATATTTTGAATTTTGTGACAAATTCAAACTTATGTAGTGCATTGGCAACTTGTCAGCGAAACCCAAAATTTTCAGGCATGAAGTGCGCTAATGTGGCTATTATTATGGCGAAATATCATAAATTTCCACTTTACCCCTTATAAGTTATGGGCCCCCTTGTCAGTCCATGAATTTATCAACTATTTGATTTTACTCCATGCCATTTTTTCGAAAAAACTACGCAATGCAGAACTTCCTAAATAGCATAAGGCTGCAAACTTTCGAATCTCAAGCTATATTTTCAGGCCGACAGTGTTGCCCGAAAGTAGGCAGTTTATTATAAGTTGGAAATTCATCGAAAAAAGTAGGGTGCACAAAAAACCCATAGCTTCCGCAATTTTGGGAGTTCGGTAGAAAAATTTTGCCGAAATTTGTTTAGGACTTTGGATGACATCTACAGAGCCCCGGACCACTTGACGAGTAATGACCCAATTCATTTTGAAAAAATCTATCTATTTTATCATGATCAAATAATGTGTTCTTCAAAATCAAATTTATCGATTTGCTTTAAATGTTGTTACGCAGCTTCAAAGTCATTAAGAGACTGCTTCTCAACAGTTTTCTTTTTTAAACTAAGTAATTACTGTAGACAATCTAATGGTTATTCCATTTCCGTGGTGTCGTCGAGGAGTATGATTTAAAGCAGCCTGGAGACCAAAAATCGCTCTGGTCGTTTTTGTTGTAGAGGCTCATTTATAGCCAAATAGCAACAATTACGCTACGTATGAGAATTTTTGACCTCTCGATCGTACGGATTCTTTATGACTTTAACTGAAGGTCTGTTGTTCAACAGACTGATGATTGATTTTTCTGGCTGACTTATTCTACTTGTAATCTGTATAGTTTAAAAAATTGTTTCGCAATTGGCGCTCAAAACGATCATTTTTCTTTTAGGCGGTTTAGTGTTATACTAACACCTCGACACAAAGTGAAACATTTTTGTGATAGAATATCGCATAGAACAAATGTTCTGTAATCAATTAAATATTTAGATTTTGGGCCCATAATACCCCCACACAACTCCTAATGGCAGCTACAACTTCCAACAACCAGTCCAAACCGCCACGTTTGATAATGTGCCAAAGGTTTGGGTAAATAACTGGTTGTTCCGTTCTAGCTGCATGTAAGTTTCATGTAGTTTAGCGGCGCTCCTCTGCCCATCGCTCTGTGGAGTATATATGAGAGCGCGAGAAAGAAATTTTCTATAAAACTATAGTCAGTCCCCTTCGCCAAAAGGTAAAAATTGGAACACACACAAACCGCGCCGCGCTCTTTGGCTTTGCTTTCACTTTCCCCATTCTTTTGGAGTTTTATGCTGGTTTATGTGACGTATCGCGATTTATTATAATATTATGTTTGGGGGTGGGGGGATTTTTCATACACATTCAGTGTCATGGTAGTATGTAGTAGTAGTAGTAGTATGTATTTATGTGTTCGTATGTGACTTTTACTTTCATCTTTGGCAGCTTTTCCTAAAGCCTCCGAATTCAATTTCTTGACTCTGCTGTTTATTAAAAAGAAAATTCGACGGATTTCATCTCAAATAAGTTTATAGTAAGCTAGTTTTCATCATGACTGGACTACTGTAATGAATTACAATATTTATATATTGGCCCTAGCATTTTCTACGCTTTGCACATCAGGAAATCGACCTTAGCTTCTTCAATAAGAAATACACTGAGCAGCGTTGAATACTAATCGCCTAAACTTTCCAATTCATGCTTTCACAAAATTTATTGAATGCAGAAATTCGATAACTTCAAATTGAACTAGTATCAATCTGATTTTACACGAAAAAATCACTATTAATCATTTCATGTCACGAGCATACATGCACATAGGGGGTAGGGGGTAAGCCCCCTTACCTGAGACCCTGGCCCAAAAAATCGTCAAACACCCCCCTGAACTTTTTCCAAGAGAGCTTTTTTGATGATTTTTGTGCATATTTTGTATGAAAAACAGGCTTGCAGAACTTTTTAATGTTTGTTCTGCTCGCCTATCAGTAGAGCTTTTTGTTTCAATAAATTTTCGAGCAAGCATCTCTGTCTGCAAAGTTCATTCGTACGCGAGCGAAAAGCTCGTTTTCCCGCATCAGTGCTGATATTTGTTGAATTCTAGAACTTATGACTGACTGGCTATGTGTGTCAATAAAGCATCAAAATCTGAAAAGATTATTCTAGGAGTATTTGTTTTTCTGGTTTTTTTGTAATAATTCTAGCATTTTCTGCTGAATCCTCCCGAAAGAGTAAGAAATTTTTCAATAACATTTATCAAACCAAGCATAAATGAGCAATGACATTTCTGCGATTTACGCAAATTAGTTTGTATAATCATTATATTAAAAGAAAATTTCTGAAAAGTAGCATGAATCCGAATTGTGGTAGTTCATGCACGTGGGGGAGTTTGGGGGGTATTGACCCCCAGCAGATTCTTGCTGACCCCCCAGCAATGATTGAGAAAGTGACGAAGGAAAATGAGCAAGAGAGGAGGAGAGAAAGTCGTCATTAAAATGAAAATGATGCTGTAGTTCAACAATTTTTCTAAACAAAGTACATTTGATTCCAAAGAAGTAACATTAAAAATTTAGAAAGTGCTGTCTAAGCACATAATTACTCATCTGACTAATATAGGTTGGAGAATATGCTGCTTAGAAGTTATACGATCTTTCTTTTCGTTATCAAGAACGAAAAAAATTTCAATTACACCCCCCTGTCTTGGCCGACCCGCAGCATAATTTCTATGCTGTGCATGGGTTCTGATGTAACTTTTTATCACTATCACTTTGCACGACATTGATTTTTAAACGTACATGGACATGTGGAGTGACTATATCATCTCTGACTCAAGGCAGTTATAGCCTGAATCCCCCAGCCGAATTCGTATTTTATAGACAAAATTCGCAAACCTTCTTGGATTTTTCAGGAATTGTTTCCCCGATCCATGGTAGAATCTCTATCTTGTCCATGTACGGGTACGTTTTCTAGGCGTGTGTAATTTGACAATCGTTTAAACTCAGATCCAGAGTTTTGAACAAGATACTTAATGATGGTTTTTGAGCTTAGTTGCCTGTACCATGTGCAAACAACTAAACAATCTTCAACCGCAATAAATGCTGATTAAAAGTTTTACACCATCCTCGTGTTCTCAACATTCTGCAATTATTCACTCGTTTACTGCTTTTTGGCATTTTCTGCACAAAACAAAAGTTTTGATTTAGAAGTTGTCGAAACTTTGGGTGATTTTACCGAGGGAATCGATGAAAAGGTGCATTTTATTGCCTTTTAGTACGTTAAAAATACTGAAATTTTTAATCGCTATGCGGTGGATTAATAATTATCACATAATTTGTATCTCTCCCGTCACTGCTCCGACTGTCAAGTTCATTTGTGTGATTGTGGTATTATTAAATATGATTACTGTGCTGACATACTTCTTGATATTCAATCTTGGCCATTTCGAGTTTCGTGAATTTACTCAGAAGTACTCGAAAGCATACATGCACAGCATGAAAATTCTGCTGGAGGTCAGCCAGGATTGGGTATGGCATGAATTTTGTTTTCTTTCTTGATAACAGAAAGAAAGGTCTTCTAACGTCCAGGCAGCATATTCTTCCATCTATATTGGTCAAATATGTCGAATTTTTCGCTGGGTCAGCACTTTTTCAAGTTTTAATGTTACTCCTTTGGAATCAAGTATGTTTTGTCTAGAAAAGTCGTTAAACAACAGCATCATTTTCATTCTTATGGTGTCTTTCTCTTCATTTTTTCTCTTTTTCTTTCATAATCTTCTTGATCAATGCGGGGGGGGGGCGGTCAAATCTGCTGGAGGTCAGCGAGAACGTGTTATGAGTCAATCCAAATCTGCTGTAAGTCCAGATTCCCCAAACCCCCCGTGTGCATATATGCTCGAAAGACTTGCAATTTTGAGTATACTTATGATTAATTAGTTACCAGAGTAATTTTTGCTCATTAATTTCAAGATAATGTTCGCAGTCAGCAGTCGGCCAATCGCCACGCAAAGAAACGTTACAACCAGTGTTTTTTTGTACTCGGTCCATTTGTACTGGTACAAACGACCTCTCAAAAACCGTTTGTACTCCGAAATTTCCGAAAATTTGCTTATGTGTTGAAAAAAGCATTTATTGTAATAACCATGCAACAAACATGATGTGAAATATGAATATGTTGGCCATTTTCACGAGACACATAAGAAGACTACGAATGCACACACATAAAACAGTTGATCATGAGGCACAGAACATGCACTAGTAAAATACTCCACAAAAAGCTTTTATTATGCCATAGCTGCTAGTTTGTGGTTATCGATGCGGACGCATAACAAACAACTTCATTGATACTGAATACTGACGGCTGTTGAGTGACAAAATTTTTTTGTGTTAAAATTTTCGTTTGTTCTTTATACCATTTCGTTTGTAAAGTACAAAAAAACTCTGGTTACAGCATCAGTGCTAGCAGCTTTAATAATAGGCAACCATATAAGAATTCATTCTCAGTATTTGCAAATGACATTGAATAAACTACTGATTGCTGTGATTTTTCAAAATTATACTTTTTTGGAATAGAAAAAATGTGTCTGGTGCAGAAGTTTTTTTGTTGCTATTTCCGCACGGTGCAGATTAAGCATGCATAAAAAAGTCTGATCGTTCCATATTCATCGACACTCAAAATTCTTTCTAATTAATTTGCTGTTTTGCCGTTCGTTCAACAATTTTAATTATATACACGCAACACGGGATTCCAACTTCGACTCTTTCATAAGCGAAGCGTGGCGTATATGTCCTTCGTTGAAACACATATGTAGGTGTCAAACTATAATTTTTTTTGCTGATTGTGATGATTTCGCAATCAATTTGTAAGGGAACTTGGACTCGTGCTGACATGACAGAAAAAGAGAAAATCAAAAAAAGTTCTATTCACCCTGCCAAGTTCTTGCTATAATACGTTATATCATTAATATAGCAGATCTACGAGGTCGGGAGGGAGTGTGAAAGTGACCTTTTTTGAGGTTGAGCTCCTCGATTACCTAAAAAATATTTTTTGTATAAAAAACAGAATTATTTGTTCATGGCGCATAGCCCCTAAAAACTGACATTGGACCTTCACAGAAGTGGCATTTTTTATCTTCAATCTACGAAGCTTTAATCCTGTCATCGACCTCATTCCCCGAGGACCCGGTTACTTTTGGAGCCGCGCCGTTACATTTCTGGATTATTAATTGGTCGACGACTTTTGGGCAGGGAATTCCTGTGTCGTCCCGCCCACTCCTCCAGATGCTAATTTGTTCCTTTTGTCGTAAGACATGTATATGAGATTTTCGCGCCAGCAATAATGCAGAACGTATTAAATGTCAATATTTACGTATACTTACGTCTACAGCTTTTGTACGCCGTCGCGCGTCATGATACAACTTGGAAAATTGCACGCGAAACTTACATCGTTAATTAGGCCTAATTAGTGCACCGTGTGACTTTTTGCGGATGTTTCTACGCACCGACTATCTTTTCAAATTTTTCGATTTTTTCGTTCCATGTTCCTCCGTTTTAACCCTATGGAGAGATTGCTATACCGTCTGTAATTAAGTTTCACATCGCCTCAACTCGTGTTATTTATCAACGGTAAAGCCTATTATTAGAAGCCATTCATGAATCATTGAGCCAACTTCCGTTGGAGAGAGTTTTTTTTAGAATAAGTACATATGTACATTTATGAGGAGGCGTTTCCTCAGACATGAATAAACTTGGGTTTGACGTTTTGAAGAATTTGCCATTTCTCCTCTTTTCTCATGATTGCCGCCAAGCTTTTTTCTGCAAGTACTTGGTTCCTCAATGATTCTCAATTTTGTGTCTTGAGCTCGTTGTGCATACCTTTCGAAAATTTTATCTACCAATAATTAGGTTTTTTTCCGCAGAAAAAGGCTTTTATCTCGTGTCAATGTACCCTCTATTTTGCTACATCCTTATCATTTCCTTTTATGGTCTGGTTTTCTGGGTCACTGCTTTCGATTGTTGTTTTATTTCGTCCATTGTTAAATTCAACTATCGCCAATGCGACTGATCAAAGTCCACGATGTGGGTGGTCCCCTGATAGTCTGAATCTTACAAATGTCGTTATTAGTACGAATATCATGTTTGATACTCGTAGATAGCATGAAAATATTGTTGGGGTCAGCCAGCTTTGGGTTAGAATTTTTTTTGGGTTAGAATTTTTTAAGCAAAAAAGATAGGACTTCTATCGCCTAGGTAACATACTTTTGTGGAATGTGTGAAATATGTAAAACTGTTATGCGAGATTTGAAGTTGTTTTAAGCTTTAAAGTTACTTCGAAATCAAGTATGACTTGTTTACAAAAATTGTGCTTCATTTTTATTCTTTTGATGGTTTTCTCGTCTTACCTGGTGGTTATTTTTATTTTGTTGCCTATTCGGTCATTGCTAAAATGTGATCTTCTGGGGGTCAGCAAGAATGTGATGAATGTCATGTAGAATATTTTGAGGATGAACCCCCCGCCATTTTCTTTTCGATTGCATAAGGTGACGGCAAATGACAGTTTTCGAGGTCTACATCTTATTGAAAGAAATTAATTCAACAAAAAATTATCAACTTCTCTCAAGTCCCATGTTTCGTTTTCTGTGAATTGCTGACTTTAGAATGGATTTCAATGTAAAATGGGCAAAAATATCGTTAGCATATGTGTTTTAAATCGTTTGCATATTGTCATTTAGTGGATAGATTTTGCAGACTCTGACAGTGAATGTCAAGGACAGCGTCCGACGGAAAATCAGGGTTTGGTCAACCAGGATCACGCTTTGACCTCTCATTTTGAATGTATCAATTGACGTTAGATTTGCTGGGAATAAAAATAGTCCCAATCATCCTAAGATAAAAATCCTATTCATGATAAAGGTCAAACGGTTCTTGGTTGGATACACCCCCAAAGCACAATACGATGTGTGGGCGATAAGGGGCGAAGCAAAGTCATTCGATGGGTCTAAATGTCGAAGATGAAACATCCTGTCTCAGATAGATCGTTTTTATTGCGGACGTCAATATTTTTATTTCTGTCCAGCCTTCAGGTCATCGTTGTCATAAAAATTGTACATATAAAAAATAATATGGAACGAAAACGGCCGCACTCAAAAACGCCGCCGCATCAGGCCCCGGGCGACGACCACGTCACAGCGGGAACCAGCGCTTCGACGTCAGTGGACACGGCAGAGCCTAACGCCGCTCAGGCGCCCTCGTCGTCATTCATTTCGAGTCAGCTGCCCCTTTTATCTTCTACGACCGGTAGAAGAACCGCCGCGGTTTTGTCACTGCCCGAATATAGCACGCAATTGGCGGACAATCATTTGTTACGCGCCATTACTCAACACAGGAGATCGGTAAGTATATCCATTTGTGATTTTTAGATTTTGGATGACGACTGAAATATCACAAGTCTGACTTGGCAAGAAATTTTTGTGGATATTTTTCTATATTTAGAATTAGACTCAGACCTTAATATTTCATGCGTAAGAAATCATCCTCGAAAACGTCAAATTTGAAAAGAAAATCTTCAGCGAAATTTCACCACAGAGTTGCACCCATGAATTCTGATCGAATTATTTTATGCTTTGAACAACATTGTGAGATCAGACAACAACAGGTGGGTATGGGGGCTGTTACCCCTACCAGAGGTCTCAAAAACATTTATTACCTCGCGAAATATGGCGCACTAAATCATCAAATTTGTTTGAAGTGGTGTGGGAAAAGTTGGTTTAGTGTGCTGTACAGTGTCCTCCAAGCAATTGTCTACAGTTTTCGTAATGATTCAGTTATCATCATTAAAAAACATATTCGGAGAAAAGACTGAACAAAGAAACATTGCAAAAGTAAAAAACATGTATCTTAGATTTCCTTAGATTTTCATACAGGCTGCTTGCTTCTAGGTTGAAATCTGCGTAATTGGTATTTTTTGTCCGAATTTATGGAAAACAGTCGTTTTCTAAATAACTATTTGGCTTTCTAGTTAATTGACAACATTGTAGCCGACCCTGGGCGAACAAAGGGTCGCCGTACTTCCAATCAACTCAGTCAATTGATGGTTGATTGAGTGAGATCATGATCAAACATTTTGTCTGCCTTTTTCGCCAAAGAGATTCATCACCAATACTACGATGGATCTTAAGATCCTGGTTGACGAGTGAAAAACTCAAATCTGACTTGGCCAAAAGCTTATGTGAAAATCTTTCCATACAGAGTGATTTTGCAGAAAATTCATATCCTCTGAACTTGCATATAGTCGGAATTAAAGCAACTTTGTTATTAAATTTTAGTTACGCTGAAAACATGGCATGAATTTTTCTTAAAAATCAATTATGGCGATGGTTATTACCGTTATTCATACTCAGTAGTAATTTTTGAATCAATTCATTTTTGTTGCCTAGAGTGATACCAATGTCTAGGTTTGGTTCTGTACTTTGTTTCGTTCAATTTTGCGAGCATTACGCATGCAAATGACTACGATCACCAAATGTATTTCAGGTCAGAACTTCTTCGAATGCTAAACTATAAAGTTTACCTATGTGAAAAAGCTATGTGGAAGTGTTAATTCCTGTAGTTCTTGAGGAAAAAGCTTAATTCTCTCGTAATGATGCGTATCTGAAATTATGTAGCATTATCATTGATCGATTTTGAAGATTCGCAGCTTCATCTTACCGATGAATTCTCTGGGAAGGTCCCCGAGCCTTTATAACGATCTGCCCTAATAGCCAATATTTTACGAAAATTGCATATGTGCCAAAGTTGGCCATTGTGGCCTCACTTTCGTAGACTGCCTATTCAAGGAAAAAGGTCCAGTGTAATGATTAGTCTAAAAGTTGCTGTAACGGATGAAAAAATACTGCATAATACTCATCACCATAATTGTTGGCCGTGTCGTTACTATATATGGTCGCTGTGTAATTAGTGTAATTATTATACAACGTGGTATGTAATTTCCTGCTCGGTAATTATTTCAACATAACCTTGCATGAAGGATCAACAAGTAAGAATCCACAAATTCTTCATTGCTAGGGATGAGTGATATGTCCAATTTTGCCTCGAAAAATGATTAAATTTCAAATTGATTTAATTTTAGATAGAATTTGTTCCGGATGCTCATCGACCAAGAATGACGCTGGAAGAGCGGCGGCACGACTTCGAAACTGAATTAAGTCACGACATGTTTCATTTTGTAATTTTATTTTTTTACTTTTTTCATTGTTCAACGTACGGTATTGATCCTTTTCAGGTGTTTGTCGGCAGTGCACCGGTTGCTGGATACAACCTTATTTTAAAAATTGATCCTGCTCAAACAGTGCTTCAAAATGATGGAGAGGTAAGAACTTTTAACAAAAAAAAATTAAAAATTTCTTCGCTCCACAAAAAAGTTATACTAATTTTGTTCTTTCTGCGCGAAGGCTAAAGATAAACCGTATGTCCTTCTGCGGAGTGGGTAGTGTGCATAAAGTGATATGTATGCCCATGGGTGACCTCTGATTCAGAATCTGTCATGTTTATCCTATCGCGTGTTCCCAATCGAGATTATTTCTGAATAAATTGAACAATTCTCTAATATTATACATGATGTTGCAAAGGCTTTCAGGCATCGAGAGGATCTTCATCGTATTTCCACCTGATTTCCATTTATGCTTTTCGGTTATGGTATTTTTCAATAGTTGATTACCATGATGTTTTCTATCATATACATTTCACTTCTCAAATTTTCGTTCCAAAGATTGTCAATATTTTTCCGAAGTAAAATGATAAAAATCAGGAATAAAAATAATTCCAAACGTAATAAAAATTATTAAAAAGATACTTATCCGAAAAACAGTTCTGAAAGATAAGAAATATTTCCAGAGTTCTCAACTTAGGAATTTAAGTTCAATCTAACACAGTTGCTTTATCAGTGGAACAATTTGGAATTCGAAAAGTTGATGATGTGTCCAATGTTATATCCAATATATTTGAACCTTACATGAATCATCGATAATCGAATTTTTGTAGCATGCCTATGTTTCATAGTGGTCGTATTTTTATTATGTTCTTTTTGTGTAGGAAGTTCTTCGAAAATTCTCAGAAAACACCATTTTAATGAAATTCTATCGAATGTTCTGGCCGATAAACCGGAAAGTAATGATGAAGACGAGATGAATTTTTGTGTAATCAAATAATACCATGACAACGAAAATCATATCAGTGTCATTCTTTTTCTGAAGTCCATTCCTTATGTCTGAAAATTGTGAAAAATTGACATGGTGATTTTTGCGAGTACATCTTCAGAATAAAATCTTTGGAAGACTGTTCATGTCATGATCGATGACTCGATATCGTCATAATCTTGAGCACTTTCTCACGGAAACCATCCTGAAAATTTGCATATATTTTTAAGATGATAATTCGTGCCTCCAAGCCGTTGATAGTCGACGGCGTCCGAGGTCATTGGTCCGGCCGTATAAACCGCCATTCGCTTCAAGGTGACATGATTTTCGTGCCGGATGAAATGGCGCCGCCGCGTAACGAAGTACCACCCTCAACGACGGTCACCCCTCCGAAACGGCGCATGACATCGCCGCAGCCGCCACCCCAGGCGCTGGCTTCCGATTTTCTGGCGTCAGAAACGACCGACGGTACGAGACGGACATCGGAATCGAGCGAATCGACGTTGACGCCGGCGCCTGAAACGGATGAATCGCCTGGGCAATCATAAAAGTTTGAGATAAATCCGCTTTATTCGAATGGGCGGCGATTATTGATCATTTTCCCCAATAGCTCGGTCAACTGGTGGGCCGGTTTTTGGAACTATTATGCTCATATGTACAATGAATCTGCCTTTTTGAAGATATACCTGTTTTACCTCATTATTTTTTTACCCTAAGTCTTTGCAATATGGGGCTCTATTTTTGGGGCGTCCTGTATTTTCTTTGTGTAAATTTCTATCACTATATAGTCAGAAATTTCAATTCGTCTTTCTATGCAAACAGTTGGAAACAAATTTTCATATTTTTCATCTTTTAGAAAACCCTGTTGATCTCTCTTTAGCTTTTTCATTACAGGGACATTTTATATGGAACGTAAATTCACGCGATATATTTAAGAAAGTCTTTCTTGTAAAATTAGTTATTCAAAAAGTTATTTTATCGCCAATTGATGTGGATTCGATCTGTCTTTCTTTTTTATAGTGTATAAATCGATCCGATATTTTATCGCAAGCGTAGGTCCGCTAAATTGTACGAAGTTTGTCACATGCAATGATCTTGAAATATAAATTTAATGTTAACATGCCGAGGTGACAGTAGTGAACGCTCCTGGGGAGCCCGAAATTGTAAATTAAAGCAAGCAATACATTTGGCTGCATGTGAGCAAAAGAATTCTTATCTACTGTAGAAATAGAACAACATGTCCATTTTTCGCCAATCGGTGTTTTTTGGCGAAAAATCTGAAAGTACGAAAAAATTTTGGGGATTCGAAGTCGAAAAGGTGCATTAGTGCACTAGAAAGTCAAAACCTTAAAATTTTCCGGCGCACCGCGTCAGTAATAATCATACTTTGCTACAGTGTTTTTTGTGCCATAACATGGTTTTTTGCACAAAAAAAATTGGAATGGCACAAAAAATTTGGAGCGTTTGTGCCAGTTGGCAAAAAATTTTTGGCCGGTCCAACACTAAATTTCCTTGATGTTTAAACGTCTTAGGGGCTGAAAATGCAAACATTATTCGACGCTTCGCGCCGGCCGAGTCAAACTCATATTTGACCAAAACGCGAACAAGTTCTCTGATGCTGTGTAGCATAGCTTCCGAAATTGGCATTTTTTTTAGAATTATGACGGGATCGATTTTTTCCATTGAAATTTGGTAAATCGATTAAACATAAATTATGTCACACGTATATGGTATTACTGCGTCGGGTTCACACCCACCCTATATAGCGTTAGCAACGTAAAAGGTACCTACAGTAAACGTAGTAGCATGTTGACGTCATACAATAAACGCAAACACTTGCGCATCGCGTTGTTTGCGCGCGAAATTCAAACTGGCTATTCGGTTACGCATTGCGATTTCGGACGCGATGAGGAAAATTTAGTCAACCTTTGACCAGAGTGACCTGAACACTAACTTTACGAGTATAATGCTTGCGTTATATTTTAAAGAATAAAGAACAAAGTAAATACTATCTTGTGCTGTGTTTAATCGAGCTTGGGACCAGTGATCCTGCGAATGACCAGTGGTCAACCGATTGACCAATGGTCACTCAAATCAACGAACATTTTTTCGATGGAAAATCAGCCAATTAACTGGCAATTTGAATGTTATCTAATATTCACTCAAGATTGGTGCCCAGAGGTCATCCGAGTGACCAGATCAGCTGACTGACCACTGGTCAATCAACTCGGCACACCTTTTCTTTGGTGGAGAATTAGCCTATAACTTCCGTTTTGTGGCTAGTGATCCGCATAAGATCCATGTCATATAATTATTCTGATGTAATGTAAGGCAAAAGAACTTGTATAAGATCATTGTAATATACCGATAAAAAGCAGCTCGTGCATAAGAAACGTTTGTTTGTCAATTCCGTAAGCCCACAAGTAAGATAAAATCAGAATATCCGAAATTGATGTATGACTACCACTGAAAAACGAATCTTTCCGAATTAAACACTTTTTTCTGCAATTACAGCCAACGGAACAACGCCAAATGACACCATCGATCCCTGGTTTATTTTCTAACCACATTTCATTATATCCCACACAGTTTCCATCGCAGACCATAACACGTTTCAAAAGACCGTGGTCTTGTGCCCATCTAATAGCTTCGGGAACTGTTGCCGTGACCAAATATAAATTTTTGAGCCAAAAGTCAGAAAGATCGGGAAAACCACGTATAAGATTGGCCATATTAAAAATAGAACAACAAAAGCGACGAAATAATGCACACTACACTCACTCGAAGTGAATTATTAACTATTGTAATTTTGTAAAGTGTAAACTGATGGTTTTTATACAATAAAATATAGGTTGATAAAAATTCAAGCCTCACAGCAAATATTTCATGGTCAATATATTTGATAACACGGTGAACCACTGGCATATTCGTGATCAGCATCATCGATTCACTGGTAACTTAATCAAAAATATGCAAATTTGAAAAAAAATGCCATAGGACTCCCTGTTTCCAGTCAAAATATTCGCTTTTAGGGAAAACCATTGACATAGTCGTAATCAGCATCATCATTTTAGTCGGAAATATGCAAATTTGAAAAAAAAATTCCGTACTCCCCTTAACTACACAAGTGTCGAAAAATCGATACCGTTTCGTTGGTAGAATTTTTGGACCCATAATTTACACAATTTTTGACGTAATTTTCTCCAGAGTCTTAACATTGCTGTATACAGGGTAAAACACGTTACATTGGACACATCCAAAGATAGGACACTTTTTTCCGAACTGTTGTATCATAGTGAATATTGATCTTCAAGTAAATATGTTTGCACGTTTAGGTTGAGAAATATTCCTTTTATGAGAATACGCTGTGTTTGAATTATTAATTTAATTTTTTAAAAATAATCGTCATTTTTGCGCATCGGCCCGAAAAATATCGAAAATTTGGATGGTAAGAACTTTATTATCCAGTGTTATATGGCCACAAAATGCTTTAAATATCGGGTTTTTACAGGGTTGGCGGGCATTGGGTTTTTGGGTCGATGGGTTTTTTTTGGGTTGGAAAATTAGACATTTCTGGGTTTTTTGGGAGTTGAGCCAACTTTAGTAACTGCAATGCAGTCTTTTCTGGTACTGACATGACAACAGAGTTGAGATGAGGTCACACAACAAACAAATCAAATGCTATCGTAAATTTTCAATTCAGGATACTTCTTAGCTTTATTTGATTCGGTTCATATGACTATTCTGTTGAGTTGACTTATTCTAATCGAAAAGCTAAAGATTCATATTCAATAAATTAAAATTATGTTTGAATTTTCTTTAGGCTGAAGTTGAAATGAAATGAAAAATATTTATTGCTGTTACACAAAACAAAACGAAAGAAAAATGCAAAGTGAAATACAAAATATAAAGTCATATAAAGAATAAGATTAGTAAATCGACTCGCAAGAAATGTAAATATTTTAAGAAATAGATAAATCATGCAGCAATAGGGTGCAAAGGTTACTTGAAAAGTAACAAATTACATATACGTGCACCCCCAATTCGATTATCAAAGTTTAGAAGTTTAATTTTTTCTTTGAAAGTGTGCAATCTGGGAGAATTAACGATATCAAAAGATAAAGAGTTCCAGACATTAATATAACGGTTAAAAAAGTCAAACTGGAAAGCAGTGGTATGAACTGACTTTATCGTCAATCTTAGATCATGATTACGACGCGTATTGTTGTTGTTTATACAGAAAAAGTTGATTTGATTCTGTAGTTTATCTGAACATTAGGCAGATTTTACTGCCCATGAGTCACTGAGCAGTGCTGGTGAGCAATACACAGCATTACATGTGACTGCTAAAGTCTGCTCACAGCCATCAGCATTTGGTGAGATGACTTGAGCAGCCCTAAAATTTTGAGGGAGACAGCAGACCCACTGGAGAAAAAGGCAGCTGACGGCTTTTTGGGTTCAAAAATGGGTTGAAAATGAACCACCAACCAAGTATTCTGGTTGAATGGCTGTAAGCAGTGTGAATGTTGAAGAAAAAAACATCAAACTTTTTTTCAGCCTGCAAAAACACAATTTACAAGCAACTCAATGAATAAATGATTTCGGCAAGTGAAGATGATGAAAAAAATACGTTTTGTTACAAAATGCTGGAGAGCGGCCAAAAATCTGCTATGCAATATTGGTTGACGGAAGGCAAAACGTGGCTCTCGTTTCAAAAAATTGCCTTGAGAGTACGTTTTTTAAGACTATTAATGGCGAGCAAGCGAAATTTATTTTGTCATGTTATAATCACGTGTTTTCCATTTTGGTGTCCACTGCGTTATCATAGCGTAATTTTTCAACATTTGGCTTTGTTCACAGCAAGTTGCATAATCGATTGCCATCTGCATCAGTCGAAAAGCTGTCTTCATAAAATTCAATGCCCAAAATTTTTTTGACGGTGCATTAGTATATGATTCTATTTGTTATGATAATGAATCTGTATTTCTGCTTTAAAAAAGAAAAATATGAAAATGTTTTGCATTAAGAAGCTTTTCTTTCATACTTAATTCAGATCCACAATTGTGAAATAAAAAAAAACTGATTAAACCCATAAAAAACCCCAATTCGAAATTTTGAAAATGGGTTTTTTCCCAACCCTGTGTTTTTATCTCACATTCTATTACCAAACATTGGACACTGTCCACTCAACATTGGACATTTTTTTCGCATTTTTAAGGAGTCAAGCACATTTTTAAGCCATTGTTCTTGCATCTAAAGGGTTTTCGGCTCCTGATAGATTCGTATTAATTGATGCTTTTGCAGTTTCTAGCGTATTGTGTATTGTTTTGCGTTTTTTCGTTTTTTTTCGTTCAAGCAGGGAACAATGTATGATGTTATAAGAGTTTATAAGACTTATAGTTCCGTGAAAATAAACGAATTCTTCGAAAAATAGGTAATTAAAGTTAAAAAAATCCGTTAATCTGTAATAACTGTTTACTTCAAAATTTCGATGAATAATCGACCCTCAAGTTTATATTTACATGAATAAGAGAATAAGTAAATGAATGATCAAAATACTTATAACAGTGAATAAAAAACTTGAAAATTACGTGCTTTATTATTATTGTTTCATTATAAAATCTCTTGTTTTTTGCATTATATTAAAATAGATTTGTTATCGTTATTGTGTTACTTCAAGTCGTCTTTATCGTCTTAAAAGGGTTTAAGTCGACTTTTTTTTAATTTCTGCTGTCCAATGTTAGGTAGGGTAGGAGTCCGCCCAAACATTGGACGAGTACTAGGTTTTGAAAAAAGGCCCACATCTCCATGGGAAAAGGTAGCTGTGTATAAAATTTTGCGATTTCATAGAGGAATAGTGTGTCTAATACTCCTAAAAAAATTACATATTGCTCTTTGTTTTTCACGTCGCTAGACCATCGAAGGTCGAAGAGCGTCCAATGTAACGTGTTTTACCCTTATACAGGGCCGTGCACAGGGGGGGGGGTCGGGGAGGCGGCCCCCCCATCGAGGCAGCATGCACACAGTTTATCGCGTAAAATCTACATTTTTGGGGTATATTTAGTGAAAAAAATTTAGTCCGCCCCCCCCCATGAAAAAATCCTGCGCACGGCCCTGTATATATATATATATATATATATATATATATATATGTATCCGTAGTCGAAAATTAAATTAATACGAACGTCCTGAACAACTCTAGAGTTATTTAAATTTTCTCAGCGTTTGATTTTCTTGAGTCGTAAACCATTTTCTTGCGCAGGTTTTTATTATCTGACTGACATGGTCGGCTGAAAAATAGGTTGGGCGCGATTTTTACAAAAAATTAATGAATTCATTTTTGGTAAATTAAAGACTGCAGAAACATGAGCACGTTGCGATAAGCTCAAAAAAGCATGAATAATGCGTGTGTCAGTATTTTTAATCTAAAAAACGATTTGGCGAAAATGGCGAAAAAAATTTTGACCTCCTTCACCAAATGGCAAAAGGTTCTCCGCGAAAAAAAGTGGTGATAAAAAATTTGGGGACCCGAAGTCAGAAGTCAGCTAGTGCTCATAAATACGTTTTTTGAACAAAAATGGACAAATCACGCCCCTGCTGATAAATGAATTTTTGCTTTGAAAGTGATAATGCGCATTATTTTGGTGCGAAGCTTCTAAAAATTTTTGCTTTTAAAAACCGATTTTTGCTCAAAAAAGTCATTTTCGACCAAAAAATATGTGTTTTTCGTCGATTTCCGGTCGGCTTTAGGGGAAAGCTGTCGACAACGTGTAGTTGGAGGCATACCTACAAAGATTTACGGAAAGTAAGGGGGTTAACCCCAATCTTGTGGCGTGGGGGCACCCAGTTTCCCTAAATTTTAGGGGTCCTCAAAAATATTTTAAAAAAGCCGAAAATTTTCTCAAAAAAGGCTAGAAAAAGTTACTTTTTTCCAAATTTTTTCGACTTAGGGTTGGAGACACCAACACTTTCGTACGTATAGGGTTCGACCAAGCTGGGGCGAGGTCTCCCTAATCCCCCCAGTTACAGGTATGGTTGAGGAGGGGTTCTCATTCTCAAAAGCCTTTTTGTTGGATTTTTGAGACTTAATCACGCATTTTCGAGACATCTTCAGGAAATTTTGAGGCTAAAATTTGGGTTTTTCGAATACTTCTGATCGTTGTTCTTTCCCCGACCTTCTTTCCACGTTTGTGGAAAGACCTTTAAAAAATTTTACACTTTGTGTTTGCGCTTTGCACTGCGTGTAAAAAATTTCGCAACTTTTTGGAAAATTTTGTACATTTTGCATTATTCCAGCGCTCCGAAACAATCAAAGAACAATCATATTTCATAGAGACATCAATGAATGTAGTGATGAATATAATGCTGACAAATGACTTTGTATAATGATGATGATGATGATGATCTTAAATAACCGTTATTTGAGAAATAAATGTTGTGATAGACCTTCATTTTTTCCATGATTCTTAAATCTTAACTTTTAACTAAAACGACTACATTCTAAAAATTTTTTTCAGACATAAGGGACATTTGTGAAAAAACAGTGCTTCTGACCTCGTCTACTAAAAAGGCCGCTGACGAGTCCCCTAGTACCAGGAAGTCATATAGAACTGTCCGTAGTCGGAGAGCGGAGAGGATATGCCCCCGAAATGCTGCAAAATTTTTTTAGTCGGAAAAATATATTTTTCAATGCGTTTCAGAACGTTGAAATCTCAAATTTTTTCAGTGATCCGCGCTGGTATTGCTCATAGTTATTATTCACTACGTGAGCGACTTTTAGCATGCTAGAAAACGACAAAAACCATTCAGACTGAAAAGTTAAAGCCATTTTCCGGCATTCTACTATATCAGAATCCATAAATTTCTCCTCCGCCTCGCAAGCGGCTGTCCAAAATTAGTCCCAAAAATTTGCTTCCCCCCAAAATAATTATGGTTGCGGGCCTGTATGTACATGGTTTTTAATCAACATGACGGTTTTTCACCTTCAATTTATATATTGTCTCTGTTTAGCAATCAATATGATTCATCTATTCGGAAGCTTTATCATTCGTTATCTACTTGATCAATACGCGTTTGATTCTATTGAAAACCGGGTCGAAATTAGTACACCATTGAATTCATGGAAAAATCGTAAAATTATTTTCGTATTCCTTTCTTCATTTTAATAAATGTTTTTTTCTATTCAGTAAGAGAGTGCTTGGCGTTACTAAATTACAACATCGATCCTTATGATTCCAGTTCGTGCCATGCGGTAATTCAAATCCGAACTTTTTAGTCATTCAATTGACCTAATTTATTTGCAGCCACCTTTCTCTATCATGCTCTTTTCGTTTTTGAACGCGTGTCCTGTCTTGCTTACTGTAATTTTCTTTTGGGTAAGTTTGTACTTTGTTCCATTACATACATTAAATCCTTGTAATTTAAGTATTGCTTTCCAGCTATGCGACTTGCATTGCTCTATACTTTTATCCATGTCGGCTGAAAATTTCATGAAAATGATGGTAATTTTATAGCTTTGTTCTGCTTGTGTTATGATATATGTTTATTTCTTATTTGTAGTTCAAAGCTCAACAGTTAGAGAAGAAGCACTACGCGGAAAAAGTGGAATGTTTATTGATATCGGAAGCCGATATACCGCTAATAAGACGTGTAATTAAACTGTGGTATGTACCAGATTGAAGGAAATCCAGTAACATGAGAATGTGTTTTAAATTGTCGAAAACAGCATACCTGTACTTGGGGGTTGGGGGGCCCCCAACTTGGCGAACCATATACCCAACCGCCCACCCCCCCCCCCCCCCCAGTTTGGAAAAAATTATAAAAATTTGCAAAAAAGTATGTTTTTTGGCCTTTTTTGGGAAATTTTTCGACTTTTTTCGACCCCCTCCCCCCCAAATTTCGGATTTACCCCCCTTCCCCAACTGGTCGGAGGTCTTACAGGTATGGAAAACAGTTATGCATTCTTCAAATTCCAAAATTTTTAGTGCTTTTGGAAGTACAAAACTATCATACATGAATTAAAATCTTAATCATACTCGCGTCTACTTCTTTTTCATTTAAATTCATGCCAATAATTTCTTTTTTCAGCTATTTATATAATCCATTTACAATTTTGACTTGTGTCGGTCGTACAACTACCGTTTATTCTAATTTACTATTGGCGTTAAGTTTATTTTGTATTTCTAAACGTAAGCAACTGACTTTTAAATGTGGAAATATATTTTCGTTACTTTACAGGCCGGTTTTTTATTTCCGTTATATTTTTGGCGTCTGCCACTTACTTCGATATGCATCACGGTGTGTTAATTTTCGGCGTAGCTTTGTTTATGTCCACAAGGGTATGAATTAGCTAGTTATGATAACAGTTCATTAGTTAACAATTCTCGATTTTCAGCTTGGTAATCATGGATGAAATCAACCCTAATTTCGATATTTCACAACTCCGTCAAGGAGATAGAACTTACATAATTGAACCCGAAATTAAATTTATTTGAAATTTTGTCTGGAAAAAATATTTTGATCGAAGCGGTATTCAATCTTAGCTTCATCGCATACATGTAATTGGGGGGCGGGAAGTGCTATGGGAACCCCCACCCCAGAAATCGTCGACCATATGGCTAGCCATTGGGCGACCGCCCCCCCCCCCAGGATTTTCCAATCCTATGGCTGGCCATATGGTAGTCCTATGGACCCCCATACTTTTGGTCGGAAAAATACTGAAAAATGTCAATTTTTGAACAAAAAATGGTCAAAAACATCAATTTTCTCGGCGCTTCGCGCCATAAACACATTTTTTATCATTTTTTAGAGAAAAATTACTATTTTTTGAACCATTTTCGGACTTATTTCGTGAAAAAATCGATTTTTTTTTCCTTCAGAGACCCCTCCCCTCAAAATTATGGGAATTACTGACCCCTGGCCCCAAAAAAGTGGCCCAACCCCCCCTTAAACCTCAGGGCTCCGTTACATGTATGCTTTATCATTATTTAAATTCAATACAAAGTGGGGAAAGCGCCCCATGAAACCCCTTTTAGAGATCGTCGACCATTGGGCGACACCATTTCCCACCTGTCATAGGTTCGGGAAATGAGATAACCACTCATTGACTTTTTTGCACGACTCCTTTTGCACCGTGCAAAGAAAGTTGTTTTTGTACCCAAGGAAATTCGGTATTGGCATAACTGGGGTGAAAAAAATTTGAAAAGCTGACTTTGCCACCTCTAAATGTCACAAAACTGCAATGTCATATAAAAGACGGTATTATCATTTTTTCTATTTTATCATCAAGAAATTGTATGAAACGCTTCAGAAAACTATAATTAAACTATGTTCCTCTAAAAATGTAAATTTGAATTTTGTTTTTTGAAAAGAAAATAAATATCATAATGTTTTTAGAATCGAAAAATTATAAATTCTGTAATAAATTATTTGATGAAAAGGAAAGTTCTCAAATAAAGTATAAATTAATATTTAATCACATTAACAACTGAACTTTATTCAATCCAGCGCGTTCGCTCTAAATTTCTTGGCATTTTTCAATTTTTAGATGCCTCAAAATCCAATTTTCAACTTTAAAAATTGGTGCCACTTGATCTTTGCATCGTGAGAAAACCAACACCGAAAACCGAAAACTTTCGAAATTTTCGAAAAGAAAACCATCAAAACTTTTGCAATCGGCAAAAAAACACTGCCATTGCAATGAAAAAGTTCGGAAGATGATGGAAAATTTTGGTATAAAATGATCGTTTTCGAACAATTCATGATGAAAAATGTTATTTATTCGTCGTGTTGTTTTTCAACAGTTATTTAATCAAATTTTTATATCTGTCGGCTCGACTGAAATGATTATTAAATTTGGGAAAAACAGTCATCTTGAACAAAAATTACTTAGACTAATTAATTCTCAACAATTAGAAGCACTACTACAATTTTTTAAAATCTTTTGTTTTGACTAAATCTACTACAAAACATTTATTTTAAAATGGCAGATGTCGCAGGAGAAGATCAGAAAATCATTAGTATGATTTCTTTGTCATTTGAACAGAATCATACGATACTATTTATTAACGGTTACTGCAGCAATTAATTTGCATGTCAGGAGTTGAAAGATAACCCAAATATTAAATTAAAAATTAAGCGATACTGAATGTTCACTTCTTAATTCTTGATAAAACTCATTTCATAATTTTGATTCAGAGGAATGTGTGGTTCTGCAGAATAATTTTGCACACAGAAAACATCTTTATACCTAGAAATTAAATCCTAAGATTTTTTCATCAATAGAAAAAGAAAAGGAAGATTCAACAAAACGTTTAAGACTTTAGAATATCGGAAGTTCCAAATGACTCCTACGGACTTGACAGCTCAGGTCAGGTCCGCTACTGATCGGGCCGCCCTTGCAGGCTCCACTTACATTAATATGTTTAGTAGTCATTAAAATTTTTTAGCTCTCAAGCTGAAATAAATTTGGACGCTTGTTCAGTCGGAAATTTAAAACGAATTTTGCTAGAAATTTTTTCAGTTTAGAAAAACGACTTCTGGACGAAGTACGTGAAGAATCTGATCACAATTTTGGTGATATTTTGCGCATCGTTAGCGTCGTTATTACTTGTTTCCCGTTACGCGGCTGATTCCTGGCATTTCCTCCATAACACTTACGTTTTCAAGTACGTAAAATAAGCGATAATACAGGATAATAGAAAATCTTTTTGTTTAGATTGACGATTCCAATTTTAACGCCGGATATCGGGCTTTTTTGGTATTTCTTTACCGAAACGTTCGACCATTTTCGGTTATTTTTCCTCTGCGTATTCATTCTTAATCCGTACGTTTTTGTTATACCGTTGATGACAAAGTTGAAGTAAGTTTTTAGGTGCGACAGGTCAAACAACCCCCATTGCCATGAAATTCTTTAAAATAGTCCCGCCTCGACCTTTTTGGTATATTTTCTGACCGAAAAAATATCAAAACCGATTAATTGCTCGGGCACCATAAAAATATTTGAAAATCACCAAAAATTCTGATAGTCGAAAGTTTTAGAAGCTCTGCGAATAAAACTTTGAAAAATAGACAAAAGAAACTTATCAGTTTGATTAATGTTCTGTGTTACTGCCGTTTTTCTTAGCGTGGGATCAGTAAAGTCTGGCCTGTGCTGATGCAAATCTTAGTCATTAGCGCAGACCGCTAATAAAAATAGGAATATAGTAATGTTTCGTAAATGAAGAATATATTTTATTTTTCGAGCTTAAAACATTTTTTGGCACAATATTGTTTTCGTCCGCACCGTGCAGAAATTACTCGAAATTTCTTCTGTTTCCAATTGATATCATTTGGAAAATGCTTAAAATAAGCGAAAATTGTAGATTACCTGGAAAATCGTGAAAAGTACTCGTTTTTCTAACTCAACAACTTTATTTTAGAATTATTGAGCAAAAACTGTTGCAGCTGGCATTTCTGTGATTACAGCTGAAAATTTGTAGATTTCAATTGATGCTTCAATCGTGCGCCTAATGCCAGAAAAATTTCTAGATTGTGAAATTCTGAAACACCTTTTCATCAATGCTAGCAACAGAAGCGCCTGAAAAATATCCTACTGTGCGGGAAATGCCCGAAAAACCCCACACTTCGCAAAAAAATACCGAGCTACCTGCTCAGTTCTATCTATAGTATTAATATTGCGAAAAATAACTGAATTTAAGTATTCTAAGTTATGAAGTTACGAATCTTATTGAGAATTTATGCGCAGTGATGGAAATTTTCCGAGCTAATATCCAAGCAGTCATTAGCGGCAGTGCTAATGGGTATGTCGTTAAGAACTGTGTGCGTTACTGATACCTCTATAATTAATAACTTCTCACTGGCATCCCAAAAATTGTTCAAATAGTAATTATGTGCACCTGCTCATATTTCTACTTGATATTTTGGAGGATCTTGATCTAAACATCATGTATTTGTACACTGTAATTTCTATTTTTATTTTAGAAACGAC
The DNA here is from genome assembly GCA_963922205.1 of Romanomermis culicivorax. Classification (NCBI taxonomy): domain Eukaryota; kingdom Metazoa; phylum Nematoda; class Enoplea; order Mermithida; family Mermithidae; genus Romanomermis; species Romanomermis culicivorax. The sequence continues at coordinate 811,075 of CAWUHX010000155.1, read as the reverse complement.
CCGACATTTTACCTTTATTTGGTAATGATGATTTTCACAATTTTCAAATCGTATCCTTCGATCGGAGATACGGCATTTTATTTGAGTTTACTGCCAATGTGGAAGCACCTATTCAAGTGTAAGTTGCATGGGTAAATAAATGCTCAATATTTCTAAATTTCCGAATCGAAAGAAAAATATACGCTTTGCACATTTTTTCAATAAATTGTGCAAAAAGTATTTTGAAATTTTACAGATATGTAAATTATTGACTTTTGATTAAATGCCTTTGGTTCTTTACAGATAAAAAATGGTTTTCCGTAATATCCTTCTAGAATTTCTCATTTTTGTAGACGTTAGGCACGCTTTAATCATCGCCTGCGCTATGATAGCTTGTAGTATTATGGCGCCGGTTATGTGGCATTTGTGGATAGAGATCGGTTCGGCCAACGCCAACTTCTATTTTGCCGTAGTTTTAATTTTCTCAGCTGCTCAGGTATGTGTTGATTGTTGGAAGAGGAAGCTAGCTCACGTTTCCCAGCTCTTCAAAATATTACACTGTAAATGTGTAATTTAATTTTTTAAAGATATTCCTACTCACCGATTTGCTTTACGCACACATACGCCGAAGACTGCATTTGAAAGAAGGAATCGAACCATTCGGAAAAGAAGGGAAAGTTATGCTCCAATGAAAATCTTGGAAAACTTCTAGAGTCCAAGATATTACAAGCTTTATGTTGTGTATGTTATAAATTGTTTGGTGCAAAATCGAATATCAGTAAAATCACTACGTGATCATTTAACCCAAGTGTCCTGAACTGGCGATCGATTACTTTTATGCGGAAGATAGCCTCTCCTCGCAGAGGTTGTTGTGCCTTAAAAATATCAAAAATGGTCGCCCATTCCTGAAGGTCAGTTCTGCGTTCCCTCAAATTTTGAGCACCATGTGATCCAGCTTAAAACCGTAAAATATTGCTGGTTTTCTAAAGTTTGTTTCGCTTATGCTTGTAAACGACAAAAGTGGGAAGCAATGCTTTCTAGTCAAATCGTGCGTCGCATTAGACTGAAAATTTGGGGATATACTGTACGAAAATTCATAAACTTGAAACAAAATTCTTAGTAAATGTTTTATGTAAATTTTTTTATTTTGTTGCAGTTACAAGCACTTAATAAATAAACTGTTTATTTTACGAGCATTTGAAGGAAAACGCTATTTTCGTATTTCATGCATCATAGCTCTGAAGTCACTGTTTTTCAATCCGAGCTAGCGTTATGGATACTTGTCCGGAATTGAATTTAATAAAAATACAAATGCAAGAAGCGAAATTCTACGAATCTTTCTACCACAGAAAAAAGGATAAAACGAGAAAGCATGGTTGGATCAGGTACTTCATTTTTAAAATAAATTTCATATATGTATGTACAATTTAACACGTAATACATGCGAATTATTTTGCCGCTGTGCTAAAGCTGGCCTACCAGAAAAAATGGGAAATCCCTGAAGATCCAAGCAAGAACGTTTAAACTTTTCAAATTCAAACTTCCGCATGTATTACTTGCACGTTTGACAAAAAACATCACAAAAAACGGGAAACATGTTATACACCATTGCCCCAACGTGTTGACGTGGTGAAATGAGATTAGTAAGTTTTCGAATAACATACATAGCGTAGTCGCGAGCGTCGCCCATGTGTAAGCCATATGTAGATCCCACTTATCAACAATCCACAATAAGCTGCTAATATTCATCCCATCCTTTCACGACCAGTAGAACGAACAAAAAGCGTAAAAATAGAGTTGTACGATGAGAAAAATTTCTCAATCAATAGTCGGCACCGATTCGTTTCAAACGCACTGCAAGAAAGAAAATACATTTTCAATAAGTGTCAAACAACTGAATAACTTCCTAGCCAAGAATAGAACAAAAATTTCGCTTCTAGTCAGAAACTATGGTTGAAAATTTTACAAACTTTTGCGCCAAATATAATTTCGTAATTTTTACGATTTTTTCTTTTGTAAAACATTGACGAATTTTTGAACGTTCCTGCAAATTATAAACTGATTTTTCAATTCAGTTCATACAAAGTTGGAAAAAAAATTCCCTGTGTTTTCCAGGTTGACAAATGAAATTTTTCCAGGTTTTTATAATGATTAAATATTAAAATTCTGAAGAAAAATACTGAATAATAGAAACATGTGTGAGCTAAAGTATCATCAAAAATAGAGTACTAAATCAGATAATTTATTTCAAATTATTGCGCAACCTAGCGCCGAAAAATTTTGATTCCGAGGCCTCTAAAACGTCGGAAAATTAATTTTTCAGCACAATCTTATGCAGCTACCGATGATCAATCGTGATTTTTTCACCATTTGATTGGTGGAGGCGTTAAAACATTTTTCTAACGTTTTCGTATATCAAGAGCCAGTAATTTACCAATCATAATTATTTATGATAATATATGAACCAACGTATAAATCATGAAAAAGTGTGATATGTAGATATTTTACTTCGGACTCGGATATCGGTAATTAACGCAGTGCAGAGCATCGGAAAAAATTTGATGATATTCTATATCGTTGGAAAATGACTATTTGTAATATCTATTTCTTGCCTGAAAAGTCTAATTTTTCAGTGAATTCAACGTGTTTTCAGTTAGGGAAACTAAAATTCAAAAATTAGGCAAGCAGCAATGGATTGAATGAATTTTTCAGACAGAAGAACCTCTACTATTGTCCCACGCTTAATCATTTTTCAAATGCAAAAAGTTATCTTCACGAAAGTCGAAAATTCTAAAGAGCCACAAAACGATTTTGTGGAAATAATCTAGAAAAATCTAGGTTTTAGTCAAATATGTCAAAAAACAATACAAGCTCAAACATTCATCCATAACATGCTGATGTTTAAAAGCTATAAGCCAGCGTAAGCTAGGTCGGCATTTTCCAATCGCACAACAGAAATGATAATAAGAATCATAAGTGTTCGATTTGTTTTCTTAAAAACGTCTTTCTTTCTTTTCTCTCTTAAATACATCTCCGGACAGGAAACTCACCCAATCAAAAGGGTCGTTAGGCTCTAATTTTTATAAGCCATGTTGGCTTGTGCTCCTAAATTTTTAGGAGTCACTCAGAGTTTTTAGAAGCCAAGGCTCCTAATTAACCTAAAAAAACCCTGACCAGACTCGATTTTTTTCGCTCGCAAATATGAATGCTCTATATAGCCGAAAACATTTTGTTGATTAGTCGCCAATTTTCTGGCATAAATAAGGAGTTTGAATGTTTTCTCGAATATTATCCTTACAATTCAATTGAAACGTTGACTTTGACATAATAATTTAAAGGCTAAATTAAAATTTGAAGTTGAAAAACTAAAAAAACGATCTTAAATACTCGATGATTTTGAGAAATTTCACTTTCAATGTGCATAGTCGAATAAGAAAACTCGCCGCAGCGAGGCGAAAAAATTTGACGATTTCCCTCTACTTTGCAACACAAATTATTTATTATTCCACTAAAGTCCCCGTGTTTTCCAGGTTTTCCAGACATGAAAAAAAATTCCCCGTGTTTTCCAGGTTGTGTATGAACCCTGTATGAAGGAGGGATGCTCTGAGAGCTGGCTCTGTTAGAGAGTGGCTCGGCGAGATGGCGGCTGTAAGAGACAGTTCATAGCCAAATGGGTTCCACAAACCAAAAAAAATGCTCACGCAAACTGGAGCATAGTTTTGTCTCCCACGTATTTTTACTACGTACATATTTGGTCTGTTTTAAGTTGTCCATAGCTCCTTTTCTTCGTGAGGTTTTCGCCGTACTCCGATTTTGAAGGAAAGTTTCATAAAAAAATTTTAATCCTGTTGATTTGGCTTTTCGGATTTTAATATTGACATTTTTGTTAAAAACGGAGCGACGAGGACTGAGTAAAACGACTTTTTTTGGAATTAGCAGGGGCGGAGACATCAACGAAAAAAACCCAAAAAGTTGACATTTATGACAGTTTTTTGTTCAGATTCATTTCATTGAAAAGCCGGAAAATTGACAAGTTGGTCCATTTTTCTTCAAAAATTAATATTTTCTACCAGCAAATTAAATGTTTTCATAGTTTTTCGTTGAGAGATTAAAATTAATCTCTAGAAAAATGACATTTTTGATCATTTTTTGTTCAGAACCCACCAACCCTCTATTTTCTGCCGAAAAATTGACATTTCTAATCATTTTTGTTTAAAAATTACTATTGAGGGCTATGTAGAAAAATTACTTGTCTGACCTTTTTGTTTAAAATCCAAGATTTTCGACCAGAAAATTTCGGCTCCTTTTCTGTTCAGAAATGATCAGTTTGTACCAAAGAGATGAATTGTCATTGTTCAAAAATTGATATTTGGTATTAAAAACCATTTTGAGCGTTTTCTGTTCAAAAACTACTATTGTTTCCGAAAATTAAAGTTTTCGACCGTTTTTTTTGTTCCAAAAAAGAACTTCGTGCCAAAATTTCTTGACGTTTTTTTCAAAAATTAATATTTCTGCCAAAAAATTGACTGTGTATTTTAACTGTTCTTTTCTTGTTCGAAAATTATATATTCTACGCAAAATTAGCACTTTTGACCAAATCTGACCATTTCCTAACGGATGACATTTGTCACTATTTTTGTTTGGAATTCACCATTTTCTGGCAAAATTTGCTATTTTAAACTGATTTCCCTTCAAAAATCATTATATTCTAGCAAACTCTGTTCAGAAAACATCATTTTGTATTAGAAATCACCATTTTCACCACTTTTTGATAAAAAGTCACCGTTTTGTAACAAAATTAGACATTTTTCACTGTTTCCTGTTCGAAAACGAATTTTGTCTGCCAAAACAATAAGCTACTTATTTAATAAATAGTCAGCCACAAACATTGTTTTAAAACCAAGTGAAAAAATAAAAACCTTATGAAAGGGAAGCGCTAAAGCGTCAAAAATAACGTAAGTTTCATAGCAGATCTGTTTTTCTTTTTACTCTATTCTTGCTCTCTTTTTGGCTCTGTTAAGGAAGCTCGCGAGCATATTTGTGGAACGGATTTCCAGAGCAAACTCAGAGCCGTGTCACGACGAGAGACAGCCGAGCTAAAAAATGGCTCTGTCTCTGCGCTAAACTGGTCCTCGGAGAACAATATTCGTAGAACCGGCTCCGGTTTAACCGTTGCATCTATGGTTGGTATGCAAGTACTTAGTCGTTATAGATATATATCCATTTTTCAAGAAACGTCAAGTCAGCGAAGCTGTAAATATTGTGCTCATGTGGCCGATTTCCTTGAGGTGTTGAAACTCACGTCTTTCGTAATTGCGTTCGAGAGCTTCAGCGACACGATTCCTAGCCTCCATACACTGGAATGAGATACCAACTCGCAAAATATAATCGTTTTCTTCTATACTCCTGGCGATGTCCATTTCGACTTGATTGCCCAGGACGGCGGATCGCTGGAGGATGAAAAAATTAAATTACGGCAAAAATAAGTTCTTTCATAGCTTTCACATCAAATTTTCCACATTTTCTCCGACATTTTGAAATGAAATGACAACAATGTTATTTTGATTTGCATCATAACCATTATTTTTTTCACGCGCAAATCTCAAATAAAGTGGCTATAATAGCGACAGATGTTGATGCATGATACATAAATCACTTCAATCGTGTATACTTTCGCCTTTTAATCTATACTCATTTAAATAACAGCGAAACCTCAGCAGCTCATCTGGTCCGTCATATTTTTCTTGACAAAAAATATTTCTTTGAATTTTCTCCTTTTTTGGAATTTCCGTGCCTAAAAATTTTCAGATGATTCCGAATACCAAGTGAACACGATTAGAAATCACAATTTTCACATACATATAAAAAATCAAAAATTAAGTTTCATTTCGTAGCATGAAACTTTTTGGCTACTTTGAGTAGAATTAAAAAGGCGTAAAACGAAATTTTTTTAAATTGTATAATACGGTCATAAATAGTATGACATATTCAGGCAGTCTGTCATCATCATGTTTTAGATGAAGATTTCTGGAGGCAATAAAGACATAATTCCACGTTTACCTGATTTTCGGCGTGGAATTCAATAAGATTTTCATTTTTAAGTGTAGCACGCATAATTTGTGCCAATAAATCGCCCGAGACAAAATTAGATTCAATATTCAAATTTTTGAGGCTTTTACAATTTTCTACAACGTCGATTAATCCCTAAAATTAGAAAAAAATTATTAATCAATAAAACTTTCGGTGTGTAAAAATGATTCAGTAGTAGTTTTCAATTATAAAACAGGCACGAAAAAATGGTCGTCGGGAAAACTCAGTAAAGTCTACGGACTACACAGCTTACGCGCAGATCGGCATCGGATGTCGCCGTGTTAGCCATGGTTAAATGTTCTAAATATTGACTCGTTTTGGCAGCATCAACCAAGGCGATGATTCTCTCTTTGGACACATGCTGAAAATGAATAGATTTGAAAGAAAAGAATACAAAAAACTTGAAGGCCGAAAATACACTCACATTGATGATGGTACCAACAGTTAAAGACAAGAAGTTGTTATTCCGATAGTTTCATACTTGCTATCGTCATCAGGTTGATGAATATGAATGAAAATGATCAAGAGACATGCAAGCGTTCACTTGGTATAATAGCAAAAAAGGCCAAAATGCTCAATGATTTCTTTTCCTTGAAACGCATACACAAATTAATCAATTTTGAATTTTCTTGCTTTTCAAGTACGAGGATGAATTAGAGTAGTGCTTTTTGCCACTCGTTCGATCCAATTAGTGCCAGAAGGTTCTATGCAGGGTTTTATTTTTAGGCCAACTGGGAGCCATGGCTCCTAAAAATTTACTTGCACAAGCCAAATTGGCTTGTAAAAATTTAGGAACTTTAGCGTAATCTAGGTGTTTTCAGCTTCGAGTTTCAAAAAATATCGCTGCTTTGCGGAATTAGGTCATCTGTACATCAGTGTTTTTTTGCCGGAGGCAAATGAAAATTTTTTTTGGCAAACAAAATTGAGGTAGTCATATGTACATGAACAAACGGCTTTTTCCCATTTAAGGAAGAAAATTTTGGGGATAAGGTACAGAAAATATGCATCTTAGAAGTTTAGAATCTCAAAATTTTACGGCGCTTCGCGCCGGTTATAACTTTAATAATCATTGTTATTTATTACCTAGCTCAGACGCAGTTTTTAGAATGTATACCCTCACCTATCATTTAACGTGTAATAGTTTTCATCATCTCAAACGTATTATCTCATGTTTCAAGTGGTAATCTTCAATATTTTTAATGAAGATTCGCAGTTTTTCCTCGGAACATTTCTTGAGAAAGATCAATACGTCAAGTCTGTAAACTTTTTCAAGCAATTATTTCTTTCTTAACGTATGTAAAATCAATTCGGAAGCTTCATTGAAATAGTTTTCGGAAATTTCTACTCTTCCACTCATATCTTTTCGGCCAAGTTCATGAGAGTTAACGAATCAATTACTGGTTTAAAAATTCTTCAAATAATAAAATTCTAAACAGTACAACTTTTTAACACCAAATTCAAATCTAATTCTTGAAATAAATGTTTGGAAAATTGATTTTCCAGCGTCGCCGAAGGTCAATACACAAAAAATTTTTCAGGCGCTTCGCGCTGGCAAGATTGACATTTTTTTCAGCTTTCATTTGTCATCATAGAGGACTTAATCATCGATTTATCATCTAATGCAAAGTCATTATGCTATTGGATAGTTTTCTACAAAATTTGTTCCACAATGCTTGTAAATTAGACTCGAAACTCGAAAATTTCAAATTTTTTCTCAATTTCAATGAATTAACTGAATTTTTTGAGTTATAAATCAAATTTGAAAATTACACTGATTTGGTTATTAGTCTTTGGCCATGACATAGAGGAACAGAGGTTACTTATTTATACCTATTTTTGCTACATACAAATTGTACAAATAAAATATTGGCTGTCGATGTGCAAATGGGTCATGTACCAAAAAATCCTGCTGTACATATCTTATGTTTATATTATTCTGTGATGCTCTAGTTCTGTATATCAGATGTGTTACACGAAATGTTCATTTACACAACAATGAGAGCTTCATGTGTCGTAGACATGAAACACTGATTTGATTTTAATTTTCACGTGTTCAAACTATCCAAAACTAAAGAGGCATCAGGAATTCGAAACAGCTAAAATGAAAGTTATTGCAAAATCGGTTCCGCTTATTTGTCATAAAAGCTGAGTTGCTATCTACAAGATAAAAGTTGCATACATTGTTATCTGAGCATTTCGCTCAATTAGACGAAGAACAGACAAAGGAACACGTAGTGTCTCACTATAAGATTGAATATTTTAACTAAAATTGTAATACATATCATTGACTGAATAACGACTGATCTAATATGTGAGCCTTATTATGCTGTGTGTCATTGAAAATGTATTCAAAATGCTTTATCTGTTATATGGGCTTTTATTGTAATTTTGAAGCATATTTTTGAATAAATTTATTGAAAAAAGTCTTTCTTACTTCCACATTTGTTTACAAACATTTTAGTCTTGGCTCATTGGAATTCGGATTGGCCTGTAAAATTTTGATCTTAGGATCCAATTGGCCTGTGGAGAAAAATTTAAAAAAAAACCCTGGGGTTCTATGAGCCAGAAAGTACTCTTTGATCTCCTGGCTTTAATATATATATATATACAATATGGAGATAGGGATAAGTAAGTCCTCAATACGTTTGTAAACAATGTGCCGATGGAGACAGAACCCTTTTAGAAGGCATCTTGTATGCGTATAATATACACCAACAACTCGTCTTCTGAAAATTTGGAGATAGAACCATCTAGCACTGAGCCGACGATACATAAATATTGAAACTATTTTGAATAACAAGGCAAAAAAAAATCGTTCGCATTCGTTTTAACGCTTTTTTATCGTGGTTTTTAGCTAACCTTCATATTATTGATATTAATTTCTGTCAAAGATGGGTCGTTTTTCTTAAGTTTTTCGATGCACTCTTCAACGTTGGTGTCATTGGGCGGCTCGTCGGGTAAAAGCTTGAAAACCGGCGGTTTGTTGACAGCTTAAAAAAGTGTATCGTATAAATTATTAATTTTAGCTTTTCGGCGAGCACTTACGATTAAACAACGACTGGTCTTCCGTTTGCGGAATGCCTTTCAAAGCGCTATAATACTGAGTTTGATTGATGGCACTATGCATTTCTAATATAGCTGAAAATAATTTTCAAGATAAAGTAAAGAAGTATCGTTTGAAGACAGTTAAAAAAGTGATTATCCCCTCGTACACATTAAGGTTTTTTCACCAAAACTCTTTCAAATGCTGAAATTAATTGATTAGATAAATGTAGATGCCGATAAAGAGTGTTTCCAAACGCTCTATTGGCTACTTTAAAAACACATTTGTGCTATCTACACAACGATTCAAACTAACCGGCCAAGTCCACTAGATCATTTTCGTGGGCGAACTTCAAGGAATCCGCATATTCGTCATCAATATCTAACTCGATGGGCATTTCGTTAGTTTTCTGTGCAAAAACTTGACCTGAAAATTAATCTAGAATTAGAATCAAACTATTAAATCTATTAAGCTCTTTCGAAAAAATTGTTTGTTGCATTTGATCATTGAGTGTAACCTTATGTATCCAGCCGCGAAAAATTGGAAAATTCTTCTTGGAGATTAAAGACGTATTATCTTTTCATTAATCATCTGTAAGAACATAGCTAACGATGCAACTTAAACGTCACAATTTTAAACGAAATTTTCCATGACAAAGACTACGATTTCGATAATTATCGTCGCTGTCTACCTAGTTGTTTTAAGAGGAAAATGTGTGTGTGAAATGCACTGAACGAATTACTTTTCTCCTCATACAAATACAAAATATGCAGCGTATACTTTAAATCTCAATACTCTTTACCATTACCTCTTTTAACTCCGGTTTGATAAGGAACCGGTTCGTCCCAATCCTGTTCCGATTTAGCTTTATCCTCCAAATATTTAAGCAATTTCTCCCTCCTGAACGGACCAGTGGGCACTTTAGACGTTTGATCTCGGCAGCGTTGAGCCGGCGGCAGAAGTGAATTCTGTAAGACAGGAAATTAAAGCAACAATTCAAAGTTTTTATGTCGCAAAGTTCGGGAAACTTCGAGCTATAGGAAAAAAAAGGTGATGAGCGCACTGGTGAACTTTAGAAGGCCAAAATCTCAAAATTTTCCGGCGCTTTGCGCCGGGCATGAGTTACAATAGTAATTGTTTTCTATCGAGGCAGCCGTAAGCATACCTGCTTCCATTTATTAATTAACCTTCAACAGTTTCTATTAATTGAATTACCTTATCCTTTTTTTATTTAACAGTCAGTAGTTTGCCGAAAATTGAGATTTTTGATCAACCCTCTGAATTTTTCCTCTTGCTGGCTTGAAACATCGCAAACGTTTTTAACGTGAACTTTTGCATTTATAAACGATGAAGGTTGAAGACATCATTCTAGACTGTAAATTTAGAGCTTGTCTTTTCAGCTATGTTTCAAAGATTCATTTCCAGCGTTTTTTAAGAATATAAAAATTCGAAAATTTTTATATTCTAAAACAATGAGATACAATATTACAAACTATTGGTATAATATTTCAATGTTGCGAAGATTAATTTTCCAGCGCTTTAGAACGTAAAAACCCGAAAATTCTTCCGGCGCTATGCACTAGAAGACATAGATAAAATTCGATATTCATAATCAGAATCACAGAAACGTTAACAGCAGATGAATTCATAATAAAGCTATCGTTAATATGCTTTCAAGTGTTGTGCAATATTAAACCAATGTGTCGTTCATCAGCTCAATGTGACTTACCTGATTAGAATTCTCTCTATTTTTTCATTTTTGCAGCTTACTGACTCCGTAAACATCAGAATGTTATGATATGCTCCTAAAATGCAGAAAAAATTCGTGGCCACAATTATAAACGTTTTTAAAAATGTGGAATATTTTTAGAAAATAAGGAAAAAATTTTGGGTATGATTCTCATTTGGAAAAATCCTTCAGGAAAAAAACAGTGTGCCGCTTCATCATCGGAATATAATGTGTAGGTGATTGACATACCGCTTCGTTTGATTTGAATAGACGATTTTACTCATAGTTTAGTACCAAATAAAATAAAATTTTTATCACGAGTACCGTATAAATTATCTGTTTTATTTATCTATTTTTGGAAATTTTTCGAGCTCTAAGTTGCTAAAAACCGATTTATTCTGGAGTTTCGCTCTTAGGCGAGCGATTCTGAACTTCCTAGAATGACATTCGGCAGCAATTCGACCTCGCCAGGTCGAGCTCCGTCTATGTTAAAAATTTTTGGAATCCCCCCCCTGAACAAAATTCCTGGTACGGACCTGCTTGCAATGATTAATGCAGATGAAGAACAGCAGAGGGAAGAAAGTTCAGGCAAAATTATGTACATACGTTTTTTCGGTAATGAAAAATATGCGAATTGTTTCCAAATTTTTTATCATCTGCTTCCGCTCCAAAAAACACAAAATAGTCAAAGCCTAAGCCTAACCCTATTCCGTAAGCTTAAGTCTAAGACTCAGCTTAAGCCTGTCGTAAGTGATTGCAACAATCAAAGTCGAACGAATCCTTTATTTTCGCTGTGCGCAAGAAAGATCTTGACGAGTTCTATCCAGTGAAGGTTATTTACCACGAAAAATTTGCATAGTCTTGAGACTGAATCTAAGACTAAAAATTAATATACACTCGAAAAAATTCAAAAAGTCATGTGGAAAAAACATAAATATGACAAAAATCGAAAACCCAGAAATGCCTGCAGTAATCTAGAAAAACCAACCCTATCGCGGAAGCAATTAGATTTTCGGATTCTTTTCTTCAATAAAAAGGTCCTTACATCCGGATCTATGTCATTATTCAACTCGTCCAGTTCATCGACGGTCAGTTTAGCCAACAATGAATCGATGTCTACATCTTCGTATTCTTTCAAATCTCTTCCGTACAATTTAGTGGACATTTGTTGTGTCGTGGTCAATTTTAGAGATTTCGTGCTACGAAGGTAACTAAAATAATGAAAATCGAACTAAAATTATTGCAAAGTAAAATGCAATAAATAATACTTCTAATAAGAATAGTTGCCTCATTTGAAGCTATTTGGCAGTTAACCTCATTTGTTAAGGGTTGCAGGTTAAAAAAAAGGCGACACATTTCTAAGGCGCAGCGTATTTCCTTCACCTGGCTTGACTGCCGATCTTGGATGTCATCTTTTTCGTTATCGATAAGGATTACGTTAGGGGCTGAAGCTAATCAACAGCGATACGTAAAGAAATAAAAACCGCGAGAAAATTCTTGCACCGAAACTTATTACTATCTTTACTATTAGATAACGAAATATATAAAATGTATACTTTCGAGGAAGAGAGTTGGAATTTTTCTTCGAGTTATATACTCGAAGTATACGGAAAAATTCGAGCTGACTATTCAACGTGCGAGTGGAAATAGTCAATGGAACAAACTGGCTTCTAATAAAATGCGAGCAAATGACAGCAGCAGCTGACTGCCTTTTCTCACTGAGGAACATTCTAACATTAAAATATGAGACGGTTGTGTTCTTCAAATATCGCATCGGATTATTCTAGCCTGCGTGCTCCGCTAGTGCAAACTAATGATGAATTTTATTTGACAAGCTAATTAAAAACCATGCACTCAATCTATTTCACTGAACTTCACTTACTTTTCCTACTTCACTTCAAAGTATACAACGCAATATGGCAGAAAATACTGTTCTCAATCTGAAAAATAATGCGATAAAAGCCACAATATCATTAATATTAATAGGCGCGTTAACTTTACATGGATCGAATAAGTCTAAAATTTCCTTATATGGTGAAAATACAGTGTAAGTGTAAATACATGATGCAAGATAACTCACGCTTCTTCGCGGAGAATCGTTAGAAACAAATTGAAATTACTCTATAACATGTTGAGTCTACAGCAAAAGTCCAATTGCCGCAATTTTTTCCTCTCAGAAACAGGTCATCATGCTTATTAAATTATTGAGATCTCGAACATTACTTACTGTAGGTAGACAACGTTTCCAATAGAAACTTTGAAATTTACATCAAAACAGCGTTTTTTTGTGCACGGACATTTGTGCCAATTGGCACAAGAGGTCAAAAAAATTTGTGCCAATGGCACAAAATTTTTTTTTTCACTAGAGACATACTGAAAACTGCGGAAAAGTTTTAGGCCAAAAGTTTGATCAAAAAATATTGTTTAACGCATTAATTTTTTGTAAAAATCGTGCGCAACCTATTTTTCAGCTAACCATGTCAGTGAGAAGAGAAAAAACTGTGCAACAAAATAGTTCACGAAATCTCAAAAGGAAATGGAATGCTGAGACAATTTAAATAGCTCTAGAATTGTTCAGGAAGTTCAAATTGATTCTATTTTCGACTACGAAAGAACGAATATCATCTTATGTATATTTAACAAACTTGTAAAGACTAGAGAAAATAAAGTAGAAAATCGTGTTAATTTTCGATCGAAACATTGTTCCATTATCAACGATATCGATTTTTCTATTTGAATCAATCAAACACAAAAAGTAACAATTTCAGTTTTAAATCCGAATCTGACTGAATGAATATTCAGAATTCCTTTTCACTCATCAGTCTTGACAGCCTATAAAAGTTGCTGCAACGATACTAATACACTGTTCGAAGAGAAATCGTTCGCGTTCGAGTCAAATGTACGAATAGGAAATATTATATTCATTGATTCGGCGCGAAGCGCCGAAAAATTTTTGCATTTTCAGCCCCTAAAACGTCTAAAACTCAAGAATATTCAATGCTTAACCAGCCAAAAAATTTGTGCCAATGGGCACAAACGCTCAAAATTTTTTGTGCCATTCCAAATTTTTTTGTGCCAAAAACCATGTTTTGGCACAAAAAAAAACTGCATCAAAATCACATTCGGGCCACCGTTTTTTTCCTCGAAGATTTTTTCCACATGAGAACCGGACCCAAAATTTTTTTCTCATTTTCCAAAAATTTTCCACATTTTTAAAAACGTTTATAATGTGCCTACGGATCACTGTTTTTTTCCTCAAATGGGGTCTTTTGAGGAAAAAAATTTCGAAATGAGGAAATGGTTCTCATTGTGGAAAAAATTTTGGGGAATTCAAAACCGAAAAGATGCGTTTTGGTGGACTTTAAAAGGTCAAAATCTCAAAATATCCTGGCGCTTCGCGCCGGTCACGGGTACAATCTTGACTATTTTCTATTAGGCGCGGCCATTAGCATATCTACTTCGACTTACTAATTAATGCTCAACAGTTTCTGTCAATCAAGTTAGTTCGTTTCATTTTCTAATCGTTAACAGTCAATTATGTCAATTCTCTCAATTTTTTCTCTCGATGTTTGGAATTTGGAGTCAGAAACCTGCACTGGCTGCCTAATTTTGAGACAAAATGACGTGTTTAGTGGACATCTAGCTAACACTACCCCCGCAAATTTTCAATTTTACCCCTACCTGAAAAATCTGACCTTGGGGACCTCTGGAAAAAACCCATTTTAAAAATTTTGAATTTGGGTTTTTTGGTTTTTCTGGGTTTAATCAAGGTTTTTTTTATTTCACAATTGTGGATCTGAATTAAGTATGAAAGAAAAGCAAATGCTACATATCTAAAGTTTCATTCTTCATAATGCAAAATATTTTCGCATCATTTTTCCTGATTTTAAGCAAAAATACAGATTCCTTATCATAACAAATAAAATCAACGCACTTTCAAAAAAAATTTTTGGCATTGAATTTTATGAAGACTAGCTTTTCGACTGATGCAGATGGCAATCGATTATGCAACTTGCTGTGAACAAAGCCAAATGTTGAAAAATAACGCTCTGATGACGCAGTGGACACCAAAATGGAAAACACGTGATTATAACATGACAAAATAAATTTCGCTTGCTCGCCATTAATAGTCTTAAAAAGGTACTCTTAAGGCAATTTTTTGAAACGAGAGCCACGTTTTGCCTTCCGTCAACCAATATTACGTAGCAGATTTTTGGCCGCTCTCCAGCATTTTTTAACAAAACGTATTTTTTTCATCATCTTCACTTGCCATAATCATTTATTCATTGATTTGCTTGTAAATTGTGTTTTTGCAGGCTGAAAAAAAGTTTGACGTTTTTTTCTTCAACATTCATACTGCTTACAGCCATTCAACCAGAATACTTGGTTGGTGGTCCATTTTTGAACCCAAAAAGCCGTCAGCTGCCTCTTTCTCCAGTGGGTCTGCTGTCTCCCTCAAAATTTTAGGGCTGCTCAAGTCATCTCACCAAATGCTGATGGCTGTGAGCAGACTTTAGCAGTCACAAGTAGTGCTGTTTATTGCTCACCAGCACTGCTCAGTGACTCATGGGCAGTAAATTCTGCCTAATGTCCAGATAGACTACCGAATCAAGTCAACTTCAGCCAAAAGACAATTCAAACATAAGTTAAATTTATTGAATATGAATCTTTAGCTTTTCGATTAGAATAAGTTAACTCAACAGAACAGTCATATGAACCAAATCGAATGAAGCTAAGAAGTCTTCTGAATTGAAAATTTACGATAACATTTGATTCGTTTGTTGTGTGATCTCATCTCAACTCTGTTGTCATGTCAATGTCAGAAAAGACTGCATTGCAGTTACTAAAGTTGGCTCAACTCTCATTTTGGTTGTTAAATCAGGAAGAAACTCTATTCCTGAGAGCAAAATGAAAAAAATTAATTTTTTTCTTAAAAAACCCAAAAACCCAAAAATGTCCAATGTCCCAACCCAAAAACCCAATGCCCGCCAACCCTGCCCTGACCGGCGCGAAGCGCCAGGATATTTTGAGATTTTGACCTTTTAAAGTCCACCAAAACGCATCTTTTCGATTTTGAATTCCCCAAATTTTTTTCCACTATGAGAACCATACCCAAAATTTCTTTCCTCATTTCCAAATTTTTTTTCTCAAAAGACCCCATTTGAGGAAAAAACGGTGATTCGGACCACTGAATTTTTTTCGCCAAATCGGTGTTTTTGGCACAAAAACTGGAAATGCAAAACAAATTTTGGGCTCTTTCCCCAAATGGCGAAAAAAATTTCGAGATTTACAGGTCGGAAAGGTAGATTCTATTGCATTTTAGGTCAAAACCTTTAAATTTTTTTGCGCTTTGCGCCGATTATGATTACTTTGATCATTACATACATATCTACTTTACTTACTAGTTAGCATTCAATACTTACCTGTAAGAGCTCCCACCAGAGGTCCCCAAGGTCGAAAATTTACGTAGGGGTAAAATCGTAAATTTTAAGGGTAGTACTTGAAATATGCCGTGACCTTTTTTTTGCTCTCAATTTTTTGCTAAGGAGGGGGGAGTTGTAGTTTTTCGAACTTACAAAAATGATAATGCCCCTACTTTACGCTTTTTACAGTCAAAAACCATTTACTATTTCAACCCCATTTTCCAGCTCCCAATCATGTAACTTGAATGTACTAATTATATGCAGAGAATAGTCAGACGTTGAAGATTGTCTTGTCAACTGATTCCTGCACATTTCAAAAATCGGGATGCTTTCAATTGAAAGTGCTCATGCCGAATGTACATAAGTCATTATTTCATCTCCCAATTATATTTATAATGATTTCCTACAAGTAGTATATATTAATGTGCTGATATCCTTTCCTAAAAATCGCTATATGGCACAGAAGTTGCATACTTTCTCATTATTATTTGCTCAGTAAATGTGTCAAAAAGAGCAGTGAGTAATTCCTCAGAATCACACATTCTACAATTTTTCTCGAATTAGTATAACCTATTGGGGAGAGAATGAAGTCTACCAAAATTTTTTGCTATAGTGTTTTTATGGGGGTAGTAAATGAATTTCCAAATCTAAGACGGGGGTAATACCCCCCATACCCCCCCATGGGGTGCTCTGGCTTCCACCAGTTGGGGGAGGGTAAACTCAAAGTTTTGGGGTGGGCAGCGTTTCCAAAAAAATTTGTGCCAATGGCAGTAACCGGAAATTTTTTTTAAAGCACAAAACTTCTGTTGTAGTTGTCCATCCTTCATGATTTATGGCTCAAATGAAGATAAAAAGATTTTTGACATACTCAAAGATGTTTTTTTGGGTAGAGTCAGTATTCCAGTCGTAGATAAGAGTTGAACTAAGGCGATTCTGTTTTCGGCAGTCTACAGTGAACTCGATCACTCTTTTAGTCTTTTTATTCTATGCAACGATAGAGGATTAAAAATGCTATCGAGTAAGCTAAGCAGCAGATAAAATCGGGGACAAGTTAAACAAGCTTCGGCCACATATACCTGTGTCGGAAATGAAGATGTATCATTTTCAAGCATGTCCTTCAGCATGCCTCAACGAAAACTCGAATTGTGTTTTGATGGATATTACTTCCGTTTTGGAAGTACTTCGTGTTCAAGGTTCTATGGAATACGCAGATTGATATTACTGTAATTCTTAAATGCGCACCAAAATCCACGTGTGGGGGGGATTCGAAAAACCCCCAAAAATTTCGAAAATTTCCGCAAAAAAGTCCAAAAAAGCATTTTTTCCAATTTTTCAGAGTTTATGGGGCTTGGGTATAGGGTTGCCCAAGTTGGGGATGGGGGTCCCCCCCAACTTCCACCAATTTCAGGCATGATTCAATAGTAGTTAACACATATAGAATATCTCATCTCATGGTTTAATCAGTTTTATTTTGCGAAACTGAAGATCTTTTCAATTTTTTTCTCAAACTTTTTCTCTTTACAATTTTTAAACTTTGTGAACATAATTTTTTTGCCATCGGTAAATGATTGAAACACTACCAGTTTGAGACAGTGACATATTGATGATTGATTAATCCAAATTTTTGGTTGATTTCTAATTTTACAAATTGACTGGCATGCTTTCCAATATGATTGTTAGCATTTTGTCTGACTATGAAAGATGATTGAACTGAATGCAAAATTAGACCACTTATCAAGAAAATAAATGTCACAGAAATTTATTTTCTAGCCTTCTAGTATCAAAACTCCAAAAAATTTCGGTGTTATATGCGCCGGACGTCTATTTACGAATTTGGTTGTTTCGCCCAAATTTATGAAACAATGTTCACTTCAAGTTGATTTTTTAGCTGGTTAGCAGGTTGAAAATATCTGTACATTGTCCAAGCATTAACACCATCAGGCCGGAAAAATCAAATTCCAAATCATTAAATCCATTCAAAAAATGGTCCATGCAAAATCGATTGTCTGTAGCCAAAAATAAGAGTAACGTCTTACACCTTGGGAAAAATAACCCAAAACAAATTTACTCATTGAGAGATTCAACTTTATCTGAGGTTAGTCAGGTAAAAGATCTCGGAATCATAATTGCTGACACTCTCTCACAAACTGCTCAATGTGCTACCCTGTTAAAGAAAGCCTCACGGATTGCAAACCAAATACTGCGCAGCTCCACGTCCAGAGATAAAAGTTTATTAACGAAGGCTTTTATCGCATATGTTCGTCCTATACTTGAATATTATACAGTTGTATGGAGTCCAAACTTACAATCTGATACAGGGTTTTTCCCGCACCGGTCGTTCCGCTTCTTGCGGAAATCGGCCAGAAAAATTTCCGGACCGCCATTATAAACCACAAAAAACATTGAAAAATATCCGTTCCGTGCGGAAAGCTCTCAAAAATTTTTCCGCACGACCCCAAAAAATCCGAACTGTGCGGAAAAAAATCCCTGATCTGATATCAACAAAATTGAAAATGTTCATCGGAGATTTACAAAAAAGTTATTCAGATCTACCAAAAATATGTCGTATCTTGAGCGTCTAAACATCTTGAACCTTAAACCTCTTCATCAAATTCGAAGTCGGCTTCATATTTAAAATTATAGTTACAAAAAAATTGAAAATTCAGATTTTGGCCTCTAAAACGCACCAAAACTCTTTTTCATGTCAAACCCTCCGCATTTTTTCGGTTTTTCAAAAATTTATTTCCCCAAAGTTTTATTTGTGGAAAAACAATAGACAGACTAATCCGAAGGATCACCGAAAAATTTTCGATGTTTTCTAATTTCAAAGGCCGTAGAACAGTTACTTCAAATCTAAAATTAAATGAAAATAACTATAATCCATTGAAGTATATTATACATAAATCAAAAATTTTAGGAGCCAAAACGGCTCCTAGACCTAAAATTTTAGGAGCCATTTCCAAATTTTTAGAAGCACAGGCCCCAAAAATGACTGAAAAGCATACATGCACGTGGGGGGGTTGGGGGGTTTTGACCCCCAGCAGATTCTTGCTGACCCTGAGCAGATTTGAATTTTCCAGCAATTATTGAAAAGATGACGAAGGAAAATGAGCAAGAGAGAAGAGAAAGTCGTGATAAAAATGGAAATGATGCTGTAGTTTGACAATTTTTCTAAGCAAAGGATACTTGATGAAAAAAAGTAACATGAAAACTTGAAATAGTGCTGTCTAAGCAAGTAATTTAATATATGTGATTAATATATACGTTGAAAAATATGCTGCTTGGATGTTAGAAGACTTTCTGAGACCTTTCTTCTTGTCATCAAGAACGAAAAAGATTTTTGTATGCCACCCCCTGTCAGGCCTGCCTTCAGGGTACTTAGCCTATTTTTGATTTGATTTGTGCAAATAGGTAGTGAATTGGTTCTTTTTTCAGATGATGTCAAAATTTTTCACCAATCAGTAGTTTTACAATTTCAGCTCAAACAAAATTGACCTTTGGCCCAAAGAAAATAAATCGAGTACAGCATTCAATAGATATAATGTTCCGCATCTTGATAAAAACAATCCGTTTGTAAATTATTGTGTTGAAGACTTTATTATCCCAAGTACATCACAAGTTGCAGACATATGTGTTAAAATTACTGGTACCCATACCTGTAAGAGGTCCAACCAGTTGGGGGGGGGGGAGAGTGAACCCGAAATTTTTTTGGGGGGGGGGTGAAAAACGTCGAAAATTTTTCCCCAAAAAAAACACTTTTTTGCCAATTTTTTTCTAATTTTTCCAAGTTTGGGGGGTTGGGTGGGTTGGCCAAGTTGGGGGGTCCCCCAATTACAGGTATGCTGGTGCCTTATCTATAATGCTGCTCACTGTACCCATATTTTCGGGAAAGGTTCCTTCACTGGCAATCTGATACTTCGTAGATTTTCCAGTGGAAATAAAAATTTTCGTTCAAACGCTTTCATTACTTATGTTAGATCTATGTATTAGAATATGCCATCGTGGTTTGGAATCCCCAGTTGAGAATATTCAGCGGAGATTCACTAAGGGAATACTAGATTATGATATTACATTATCTTATGATGAACGTTCGGACCACCTGGGCGTAGAGCGATAAGACCTGCGACGGCTTCCTATCGATTTCAAGGTTTATAATATTGTTCGTTTGAATATTTTTCGAATCGATAACTTTTTCTCTATCGTTCGTAGTTAATCATAGATTTCATAGGGGGCAGGGGGTAAACCCTCATACCTGAGACCCTGGCCACCCGCCTCTGGTCCAAAAAAAATTGTCAAACACCCCACTGAACTTTTTTCAAGACAGCTTGTTTGATGATTTTTGTGCTTATTTTGTATGAAAACCAAGCTTTCAGAACTTTTTTTTGTTTTGGTTAGGGTTAGGTCATTTCAGTTTAAACGGTTGTTGATTAAATTTTAATTTAATCTAATTCAAGTAGTTCATACTCATTTACTAATGTTACAGGAATTGGAATGTCAAAAAGGAAATTGGAGCATCAAGCCAGTACTCAGTCAGCTTCGACTCACGATTCTACTTCTGATAAAGAAAAACCACGCGACGATAAAATAATCGATTTGAAGAAGAAACCTACAATCCACAAAGCTTTGGTTTCAAGCTTGAATTCGTTCAAGAAACAAAAAGAACAAAAACGTTTGTCTTCGTCGCTAAATTCCTCCTCAACTACGCCGGAATCATCGACAAAAACGTTGAAAAATGATACAATCAAACAAATTTTCAACGCCGACGACGATCAAGGCGAAGAAATGCCGCCAGAAGCTAAAATGCGTATGAAAAATATCGGACGCGATACGCCCACTTCGTCCGGACCTAATTCATTCAATAAAGGTAAACACGGTTTTTTGGACAGAAGAAAAATGATGGAGAAACAATTAGCGTGACGAGTCATCAATTGTACGAATAGCCATTTAAAATTTGATTATATTCCCTTAATTTACATAGTTCCCAATGCGCGATCATTTTTTGTATTGTTTTAGCAAAAGAAAGTGATCTTCAAAACTTTTCAGTAAAATTGGAAAAATACATTCTTCGCTTTTTTGTTACAGAAAATATTCAAAGACCCACTTTTTTCGAATTTCTTTTAACTTTTGATAGAAATTGCGATAAACATTTCTCTGCAGGTTGAAAGGTGCTTTGATTATTTATAATTCTTTCGTTGTCGTGTCAATCGAGAGTTTTATGTCAAAGTTGCCGATTACTGTGCTTTCTTTTGAAGGATCGCCAAAACGCTTGTTTCTAATGAAATTTTCAAATTGCTGTGGTGTCTATAGCTTTTTTCTATTTGGGCTGTGTTTGATATGAGTTGATTGAAATGAACTTTCCGCGAATAACTTTGTCCATTTATTTGAAATGGCAAATTTTGGCGGTCGCTATTACAAATCAAAAAATCATAACTCTCTCAGAGAGCTTAGAAGAATTCATTTTTCGATATGGTGGCACAATATGACTCTGCTCGCCTAGAAAATGTTATCAGGAGACTTGCTAGGTCAGCACCTCATTCAGTTTCACAGAATACTTTTGCAGTGCGGTCTAAAAAGTTTTGAACTTTGCAAACGTCAGCTTTCGCATTTTAAAAATGATGAAAACATCATCAGAATAGGTCAACGACAGAAGGTGTTGAAGAATCCCAATTCTTTGTTGCTTGCCTGGAGCTGGTTTCATCGAGGAGACCAATGCTCTAGCTGAGCAGCTCAAGCTGTCATTCCCATTTTCGTTAGGGGACCGCCCGTCAAAGCTTAAATCGTACAAACAGACAATTATTTTCTATTCTTCGAAAAACGAAAATAACATAGTTATTTGCTAATTTCAAACTGCATTCGCATAGAAGCAAATATTGTTTATATAAAGCGAGTTGCCCAGATTCGAAAAAGCCATTTTTTTAGTTCTATTGTTTATGTTTTTATTTATGTTTATATTATGTCGCTTTTCCTTTTTTGTTTTACTGTATGGTCTGTTTCTCTTATCCCAAAAGTTCGCTAATCAGAATGTCACAGTCGTCGTATTATACCCGTTTCATGAAAATATGATTTTTTAGAAAAAGAATAGACGATAGATAAAAACAAGAAGAAATAAATGTGATTCAAAGAAGTATACAGATAAGAGAAAAGAAAAACAATGAAGTGAACAGGAAATGAAATAGAAAACAGAAAAGACAAATGAAATAAATTGAAATCATGTATGATAACGAACCAATTCAAGAATACAGAGCAAAAACAACTAAAGTTTCGGAACATACAAAACTTGTAAAAGTGAGGTACAATCAGCTCGGCCAAAAATTTTTGAGCCATGTTCACAATGTAATTGAAAGGATTTTAGTGAAAATATAGTTTTCCAATCAGAACATCTTTTTCAAGTATGATGAATGAAGGCATGAAAAATGAATATTACATCATAATGAATTCGAGAAAAGCAGTAACTGATTTTTTGATATTCGGGAGAATGGTATTGGTACTTGTTATTACCATTTTTTATATTTATATTTTTATATTATTTGTTCTGTCTGCAGGTTTTCTGACGTGTGCAGCAAAAGAATTGTTTAAAATTTTTCTCTTTTCGACACCCTGTACACCTTTAATGAAATTTACTCATCCAAAACTGTTCTTTTGGGTCTCGCTCTAATGGAGACACCCCTATGAGTAAGCCGGCAGCTGAGCTGCACCTTAACGGCAGTATTTCTAACATAAGGTAGGCTTTACAGCATAAGCTCCAGCTTAGGTGTCCTTGATGGAACCACCCTCTGATCTTTGAATTTTGGTTGCATGTCTTCAGTGAGTTTCGCATTTTACCCCTGTAAAATGATTGAATCAGTCAAGAAATTAGGTCTGTTATCCACGAAAATAGTGAAAAAATTCATGATTCAATATCATCAAAATCCAGTTTTTTCTGGCATTTTGTCCAGAATTAATGATTTCAAATCAAAGACAAAATGTTAGCAGGTGCATTTTTTGCAAATCCTCTTTATGCCTCAAATCAGTTGAAAATCAAAAAATCGAAACATTTCATGCATATTTTTACCATTGTATCTAACCTAGAACTCAAAAAATTAATTTTTGGTTGACTCAGGAATTTTTAAAATGTTCAATTTCAAAAATGCATACATGAAGCATCTGCTCATTGAGTGAAATAAGCGACTTGAAGAAAATGGCTGACACAATTTTGACCTCACCCTTCAAATGGCCAAAAGGTCCATGCGGAATAAGTGCGCAAACGCGCTACGTACAAGATCCCATTCTTCCGTAAGTTTTAAGGGTGTCGATTTTACGGACCAGCCAACCCCCAGCAAGCACATGGGCGAAGAATTCAATTTTACAAAAAAATTTATTAACGAATCGAAAAATTACACAAATTAAAGGGGCGAAAAAACGACACATTCGCATTGTCAGACGTCATCCTGTCACTTTGAAATGTTCATCGTCGATAGTGGTGTAAATTTGACCTTCGCTGCACAGAAAATCTATATGATCCCTGGAGAAAAACGAAAATATTTAAATCTACTGAACACGCTGAACATTACATAATGTACGTCAGCTTCTTTTCCGTCATGCTGCTGAGGAAATGCCTTTTTAATTCATCCAAACCAACGCCGTCTTCGCGGTCATTTTGTTTTAAATATGCGTAAACCTAGTCAAAATAAACATTTAAATTCAGTCCATTGTGGTTTAACATTCATAGGTATCACACAAGAAACGAAGTCGTGTCGACCTGAAAACTATTTTTTCCATTTTTGGTTTGAAAATAGGAATGCCCGCCATCGTTGCTGGTGCCGTGATATCTCTATATAACCTGTTTCTCTTAAAATAATTGTAAGTATTAAGGGTCGAAAACAAGTACTTTGTCATAGTTTTGCTATTTCCTGCTAAACCTATGGCATAAGACTCGAAATTTGTGAGACTAATCAAATAACATATAATTTTTTGGTTAAAACATCCTACATTAAACACTTCGCGCAAATGACTTTGGATGCGGTATTTATTTTGTGTCACTTATCAATTTACAGACATTTTATACAAGACAGATTATAGCACCCATGATTTTACTACCTACAAAATTTATATTTAAAGTACAAATTGCGTAATCAGCCTTAACTTTGCCGTCTCATATATCAACATATCGAAGCATTGATCAACTTGATTTCAACGTCGGTAAATTTTTTCTACTACTGATTGACTAGTGGGCAGAGTCGGCGGCAAGGAAAATTTGCGGGACGTCAACTAAGTTATTCATTATTATTTCCATAATTCCTTCAGAAATGTAGCTACGTACGCATTTTTATACTGATGTTTTAGGACAGATCTCGCCGAGATCTGTCGATTGATAACTAATTTGCTGCATTTTCAAAGAGAAAATTTTTGCTCGCCTCATCGAAAGGCACACACAAACGCCTGAGCGAGTCAAAAGTCAAATCACCGCCGACGATTAGTAAGTAGTTGGCAAATAGAATGTTGAAAGTGGGTCTACCTGCAGCTGCTCCAATTGTATACAATTAAAATGGTATGAGAAGTTTTCGATTGGATCGGGCCTGATTTTAAAAAATGACTTGCGTTTGAGTTGGGTGTGGTTCCTGTCGGTTCTGGTTTGATCTGGTTCGGAAGTTGACCAAAAAGAGTTCGCTTGGGCCAAGAATTTCACCCAATGCACGACCTGGCTCCCTGTCCCCTATGTGCACGTATGGCGCGCAGATAAAGTTGCATCGTACGCTGAAATCTTTCTTCCTCAATTTATTCTTGTTGCTAGAGCCAAACATACATGCACATAGGGGGTAGGGGGGAAACCGTCCTACCTGAACCCTGGATACTCCCTGGCCCGAAAAAAATCGTCTAACACCTCCCTGAACTTTTTCTAATACAGCTCTTTTTGGTGATTTTGATGCATATTTTGTGTGAAAAACATACTTGCGGAACTTTTTTTTGTTTTTTTAGTCACTCAACCCCATACCTTCGATGAAAAGTCCGATAACACTCCCTCTGAAAAATTTTTGTCGTGCATGTCAGCAGCCAACGAGTGAAAAAATCATTCGGAAGATCGAAAGAAATGAACTATAAATTTAAAAAAGATTAGAAATATCATCTCTATAACAAAATTTAATTCCCTTCAGCTTGTATAAAAATTTATCCCGCAATGTCAGCGCCGGTCCATTTACCTGATTTAGCGGCGTTGACCCAGATCCCAAAGGTCGAGACGAATTCGGCAACGCAGTTGAATGGGTCAAATTTCCATTTCCATTCATCATATTCATAGCATTGCCATACGTCAAAGGATTGCCCATCGATTTATCTTTTGCGACACGAACTGCGTCCTTAAATGAGTGCAACGGATTACCAAAAATGTCAATAAATAAATTATCATAAATTGCCTAGGGCTAGATCAGAGTTTCCCAAGATTTCAGGATTGGACGGTCAAAAATTTACAGAGAAAAGTACTCAACCTCCGCTTAATTGAAGCCATTTCCCCTCAAAGTCGACTACCCAGACGGATCAATTTCAAATACTTTTCCAAAAACCTATCTACCACTCAGTATTCTTACCAAAGCCCCAGTTATCCAGTGGTTCTTTCAAGACCTAGAATGTATACTCAGAAGTCAGACACGTATGTAATAAAGAGTGAGTGTCATAAGTATCTCCACGGAATTATGGAACCTATATGGAGCGACATTCCGACGTTTCGCCGATCACACGGCTATCATAAGGTAAAAGTATGGAAAATCTATCCTAGAGAAAACGTGAAAAATTATGTTTTTCACGTCGAAAATAGTCAATTTTGAAAGAAAAATTATCAAATATTTCAATTTCCCAACACTTCGCCCCATAAACATGAAAGTAACATTCCGCACAGAACAAACAATCTCTAGTCAAAACCCATACATCCACCACGTCGACGTATGCCTATGCCATAACCCACAAAAAACACCGCTTTTGGTTTCCATTACATTTGTGCCCAAAAGAGGAAAATCGGAGTTAAAAATGTGGAGTGAAAAAGAGCAACAATTTGAACGAATTGGGCCAAAAACGCCGGGTTTTAAAATAATTTGAAAATCTTCAAATTCCGTTTTTCCAAAAATATATTATCGAGAAAAGTGTCATCCGCGCTACTTTCCAGATTTATCGCAACTAAAACTCACTTTCGTGTGAAATAATTTGCATTGAATGGTCTCCAACAAATGGATGGTCAATTCGTTCAAATCCTGCAATGGCTGAACGCTGTAACACATCAAGCTACGCTTTTCGTCAAACGTTTTCAAAGCGCCGTAAACCCTGACGTATGTATTAACCATGGCGGGAGATTCATCTTCTGTACCCTAAAAACAAATGCTAAGTTCCACGAAAACACGACAATTGTAGTAATGGAAATGAAACATAATTTAACAAGTCAAAAATTAGTTTTTCTGACAGGCATTCGACTTCGAAATCTTTCTTTTCTAAGATAAACATCAGCTTTTATGATCTAAATAATCTTCAATGCAGAATGATCGTCTCTTAAGCTTGTTACGTATCCACTAAAAATGTTGAAAATCAAGAAGTGTCTTGTGAAAAATTAACGGCCATGAAAAATACATGTTTCATGGGCATTTAAATAATATTCCCAGCAGGCTGTTCATCTTCAGAACACATCGTAAGCTGATTCATTTGCGGTTCGAGGAACTCAAATTCCTACAAGTTCGACAATTTCTATCAGTACTGGGAGAAGTCTATTCAAAGAAATACCACTGTTCATAATAGTCTACAGCAGCTCATTTTGAAACACAAAATTTCTATTCTATTGAGAATCTACGTCAACCGCACAAGGAATGTCCTGCGCTAATTTGAGGGAAAAGTTGTACCGATGAAATTAGTGGGTTATGAGGTTACATACGTCATTGTAAATCCTGACAGTTAATGGCGGCCCGGTAGTATCATCTACGTCGTAAAAAGTCGCCGGTCCATTCCGGGAGACATTTCTAATAACTCCGACTACGACGACCTAAGAATTAGAAAGCGTGAGTCAATCCTTAAACATCAAGGCTTTACTACTTCTGGAACCATTAAAAATTGAAATTATTAAGATTTGAGACACAGTGTCTCAGAAGTTCGACTCCGTATTAAATTGACCTATAAGTTTGGAAACTAATCACATCTGAAAATGACATTATGTCGATTAGTTTTATGCGCCAAGTATCATGGTGACATCAAGTTTGCTTGAAAAGCTAAACTTGCTAAACTACAGTAGTCAAAACACTGTTTTTAGCACGAGATCTTTAGCCAAATGGCTAAAGTGGGCAAATAAATTTCAGCGGCTAAAATTTTTATTTCATTCAAATTTGAACCCCAGATTGCTATAAAGTACTGAACACATTAAACAAGATGCTTCCAAGATTTATCTTTTTTTTTATTTTAGAAAAAAATGAGGATGTTTTCTGAAATGTTGAAATGACCTGTGCATGGCAAAAAGCCCATTTGGCTTTTTTTGACTTTAGCCATTTTACTACAACAACTTATCCTAAAAATAGATAAGTTTTTAAAATAAATTATAAAAATGATCGATTCCATTTCAATATATACGAAGGTAGGCAATTGTATTGACCGATATTCTATCCGTATATGCATTTTTCATTTCTTTTCAGCATTTTCATTCTTTCTCAGCTAATGAATAAATTCGGAGGAAGATTTTCTTGTCATTGATACAATTTTCAGAAAGAAAAAAAACTCAAATTTTTTAGTCAATTGTCTAAAACGTCAAAAAATTTTAGCCAATCCAAAATTTTTTTAGCCAAAATATGTCACTTGGCTAAAAAAACACTGAGTCAAAAGTTTGAAATTTTTAATGTATTTTGATCTGTAAATGGCACCAAAGATATATTATCTTGAGGAAGACGTATATTTATGATTAACCCTTCAATGCGTGTAGAAGAAAATGCTCTATAACCCAATGTAAATACGTTTTTATCATCTTGCATTTTACACTTTACATACTTCATTAAAAAGTATCTAAAATGAAACGGAATGAACTTTTCAATAGACAGTAACTGCCGCAGTTGGAGTATCAATCAGATTTTCATACTATTCGGGGAGCTATAGGACTTTCATTTACAGTAATTCGATACACAATGTGTTGATAAATCTTCAATCAAGGAGCAGCTTACGATACTGAATTGAAAAGAATTTTCCAGCATTCTAAAAAAATCAAGATCTAGGAATTTTTCGAGCAAAGCACCAATCAACTTCAATCACAGAAATGCCAGCAGCAACGATTTTTTGCTCACTTATTCTGAAGTAATGTTGTTAATTTGGAGAACCAGATACCTTTGAAGATTTCCTTGTTAATATGGAGTTTTCACTCATTTAACACATTTTTCAAATGATTTCAACTTGGAACGGAAAAAATTTTTGAGTGCGGAAAAAATTTTTGATCATTTCCACACAGTGCGGACGAAGCAGGTTTTTTAGCATGACTCCCATTAGCATTCAATTAAAAAATATTTCATTAGCACAGTTAGCACGGTTGACAAATGTTACTTTATAGGTGTCAATCTAACGTGTGAGCTTATCAATTCTGATAACCGGCTTTTATTGTATTATCAACTGATGAAATTATGCTCGATGTTAGTACTTTCAGAAGGAAGTAAGACTCTTATCTGATTCTAATTGAATTGGCTCATTCTTAATTGTGCACTTGGTTAGTCAACCGGCAAATTCAGTGATTAGTTTGACATTAAAACTTTTAGGAATCGCTAAAGTCCATAGATGCACATAGCGGGTCGGGGGAGGTTGGTAAACCCTCTTACCTGAGACCCTGAACACCTCTCCGTGGCCCGAAAAAATCGTCAAACACCCCGCCCTGAATTTGTTCAAAGACTGTTTTTTTGATGATTTTTTTATGCATGTTTTGTAAGAGTCACATTCTGTTTGCATAAAAGTTTATACGTTTTTACTGTATTTGAAACTGCGCTTCAAATTCAATATAGGTTCTCGATTGATTTTTTCAAAAAACGTACAAATCAAAACAACTGTTTTCAAATTACTCCAGTAGTGTCCAAGAGGTTAGAGCCGAACGTTCGATCCATAGTCATTCACCAAGTAGGAGTGACCAAGAGAATGAGGATATTGACGAAGCTGTTATTTGTGAAAACAAAGATTTTTGGTTTTTCACTACAATTTTGTGACATCTTTAACTTTCTTCTCCAATATTTTTAAAGATTTCTCCCTCTCAGTCGTTAATAGGCGTGCTAACGTCAAAAAATTTCCATTATCATGGCTCTGGTTTCATTAGCACCGTGCTAAAAAGCCTGGGACGAAGGCATGAGGAAAAGAGCCCTGCTTCCGGATATAATGAATATTTGACTAGAAACTTATTTCTTTCCTGGAATGAGATATAATGAATACCGAACACAGATCAAAAATCGCTCGAAAAAAGATTTTATACTTGGTGGTTACTGTAGCTATGCGAATTTCGATTTTCAAGCCGAATGATGATCCTCACCTTACAAAACTAGGAAAAAATTTCTGTCATTCAGGTTATAGTTAACTTTTTGACATGCTCTAGCTTCTCAGAAAACGCGTCATAGAGTTATTAAGTAAATATTGAAAACTGACGAAAACTAACATTCTAATTGAGTTAAAATCAGCCTTCTTGTATTATCGACAAAACTCACTGACATAGGATTGAATCTCCAAAAAATGCTATTATTATCCTTAGGCAAGCGTGAAATATACCGCAGAATATTCTTCTGAGCCAACGCGGAGCATTTCTTGACCGGGTAGCATTTCGTGAATAGAAGCGATAGAGACCGGGGCCATTTTTGACTGTCTCGGTCGATTCTGAAAATTGAGTCTGAAATGTTTATTGACCAGGAAAAATCGTCGGACTTACGGCTTTACGATCACCGGTACCGGATGCCTGAGAAGCGGTAAAGCCACCACCACCGAAGGACGCATCAAAATCGTCTAAAATTTAGAAAAAGAAAAATAACAGCAGTACACATTGTCAAAATACTTACTATTGTCGAACATAGAAAATTCAATTAGGAAAACTATGAGGATAAAAATGAAAGGCCCTTAAAACGTATAAACAATGTATAATATGTGAAACAAGTAGATTTGAATAGAAACTTTTTGTACGTGAAACATTTCTTAAATCTTAACACCGACTTTATCCTTTTCTTTATGATTCAGCAATGATAAGCAGGGCTTTTTTTATTGGCACGAGTCCCATTAGCACGGGCGCTATCTTTCCCCAATTTGTATTACTTTTTCTTAGCACGACTAAAATTTTCATAAGCACAGGCCTAACTTCAGCACCTTGCTAAAAAAGAACCATGATGACAAGCCACCCAGGTTACCGAGTAGCTGTACATTTTAGGGTCTCTTTAGGTTGCTGTTAGGGTTTCGAGTCGAAAGATAATCGAAAAGAGACATAAAATTCACAGGGAGAAGAAGACAGAGTCAACTAATTTCTGAACCAAACTAATTCGCTGTTTGGTTAGCGAAAAAGCGGCAAATAGGGAAAAAGTCCGCGAAAAAAACAGTGACTATGATCGATCCCCGCCTGTAATTAGGGGAGGGAATGTTGGTAGAAACCCTCTCAACTTGGTCGAACCCTATACCCAAATGTCGGACTCCCCCGCAAGTAGGAAAAAATTGGAAAAAAGTAGCTTTTTATAGCCTTTTTGGAGAACTTCTCAATACTTCTGCGATTTTTTCGACACCCACCCCCAAATTTTGGGACAATGATCACAACACTTTTGGTTTACCCCCTCCCCCCCAACTGGTCGGACTTCTTACAGGTATGGATCGATCGTAAATGGTTACAGAAGAATAAGCTGAAATAAGTATTTTCCGACGTCTTACACAGAAGCTCTGTGGAATAAAGTATTCCTCTCAGCCTGATCATTATTTTCGTGCAAAACTCGTGAAATTTAGTGTTTTTAAAATGCACCCTTCCGACTCGGTGTATACCAAATATTCTTCACCATTTGCCGAAAGAGCTCACAAATTTTTCCACGTTTCCAAATTATTTTCGCCAAAAGAACAGTGTATGGAATATTAACAAAAAATCATTTTATTAATTAAAGTTGAAAACGATGACCGCCCTCGATTTGACAGAAATTCAGAAATCTAAGCCTTGCAAGGTCGATGATTAACACAGCTGTATTATGAAACGTTAAATTTGTATATCGGACAAATTTATCTTTCTTACCCTTGAATTTTTTACACCAACCATTTGTTCTGGAAATTTCTTGTTAAACCAAAACTCAGAAAAACCACAAAGTAGAATAAAAACTCCTATCAAGGATCAAACCTCGCAAAAACCTCAAGCTCAAAAAAAACCGAATTTCGGAGAAAACCCTGCGGTTGGCAATACCTGAGGCGAGACTCGAGTCGAGAGAAAACCGTGTTTTTTTTTGCGCCCGGACATTTGTGCTAATTGAAGAAAGAGGCAAAATTTGTGCTAATGGCACAAAAATTTTTATTCCACTGGAGACACGCCGAAAACTGCGGAAAATATCCGTTGTGTATCCGTATCTCAAATGTATCAGTACACCGAATGTATCGTTATCCCGAATGATGCATTGATTCTAGATAACCCTGACACATGCAATTTTATTTTTTGTTTCGTCACATTGACTGATTTCCGCTAACCCAAATACACATTTTGGTCTACGTTATTAACTCTCATTTTGCCTAAAAATTTGTGTGGAGCTTAGGCATAAGCCCTGACATTATTTTGGGTGCTACTGATACGTTCGGTCTACGCAAATTTTTTTAATTGTGAACACTATTCGGGTTCGGGATACTGATACATTCGGTATACGGAGAAGTTTTGTTTTTATTGTATAACAGTCTTCGGGATATTGAAACATTCGGGATACAGATACATATGGGACACCAATACTTTCGGGATACCGATACACAATCAAAAGATCAAAGGATTACCTAATTAGCTATGTATGTGTTTGATGCATTAATTTTTTGTGAAAATCTTGCCCAACTAATTTTCAGCTAACCATCATGTCAGTGAGATAAGAAAACGCTGCACAAGAAAATGGTTTACGACTCAAAATGAAATGGAATGCAATTGTTCAGAAAGCTCATATTAATTCAATTTTTGACTACGAATATCATATATATATATTTATATATATATATATGATATTCGCAGAATACAGAATTTCTTTTCATTCATCATCGTTGACAGCCTATAATGTTTGCTGCGACGATACTAATACCCTATTCGAAGAGAACTTGTTCGCGTTCGGAGCAAGCAAGTACGAGTTAGGTAATTATTATATTCATTAAATCGTCGGCACGAAGCGCCGAAAAATTCTCGCATTTTTAGCCCCTTAAACGTCCAAAAATCGAAGAAATTAAGTGTTTGATCGGCCAAAAATTCTGTGCCAATTGGCACGAACCTCCAAAATTTTTTGTGCTATTCCAAATTTTTTTATGCAAAAAACCATAATCATTGCTCTGGCACAAGAAAACCAATGTTGCCAAGTAGTCGCCCTGAAAAACTTTGATTTTTCCGCCAAAAAAACCTCAATCGTTCTAAAAAAACCCCTAGAAAACCTCAAAAATTTTTTAAAATCCCTAAAAACCAATTTTTCAAAACATAGAATAAACTTGTAAAACAAATAAATCAAACACAAGTTTATTAAGAATCAACAACTTTATTCAGCTGCTAGCTGCACAATTTCATCTTTATTATCACATTCAGTCGATTGCTGCACAAAAATGTTTAAATGATCATTACATGTCCGACGTAAATTTTTTCAACATAATTTTGTTACAGTAAAGGAGCTACAAGTTTCATTCATACATGTAATTGGGGGGGAAGTGCTATGGGAACTCCTCCCCCAGAAATCGTCGACCATATGGCTAGCCATTGGGCGACCCCCCCCCAGGATTTTCCAATCCAATGGCTAGCCATATGGTAGCCGTAGGGACCCCCCATACTTTTAGTCGGAAAAATACTGAAAAATGTTAATTTTTTTTATTAAAAATGTCAATTTTCGAACGAAAAATGGTAAAATATGTTAATTTTCTTGGCGCTTCGCGCCATGGACACATTTTTTCGGTCTATTTAGGGAAAAATTACTATTTTTGGACTATTTTTCATGAAAAAATCGAATTTTTTCCTTGAGAGACCCCTCCCCGCAAAATTTTGAGAATTATTGACCCCCGGCCCCAAAACAGTCGCTCAACCCCCCCTCCAGACGTTGGGGCTCCGTTACATGTATGGTTTCATTCCTTAAATTCAAGCCATATCGCACACACAGAATACTGTTCAACGTTTTTGAAGCCATACGATTACGTGAATCCGTTTTCAAATTGTTCATAGACGGTTTTAATCATCAAATCTTGGATTTTTTGGTTTACGTTTACGAAAAAGAAGAAGAAAAAAGTGTACAAAAATTTTTCATACATTTTGTTATAAATGATTTTTTATTATACTTGAGAGAATCGTACATGTTTATTTCAAACTTGTTTCTGCCCAAAAAGTTTCATTTTTAAAACTGAATTTTTAGTGGATCATCGGCAGAATTAGCCCTAAGTTTTTCGGATTATTTTGATAAAATTTTAAGCGCATTTGATTAAATTTTATTTCAAATAGTCCCTACGGCATTTATAAAGTTTAGTGCCGGAACTTATACATACACTATATCAGGGCTGTAGCCAGGAATTTTTTAAGGGGAGGGGGGCGGACCGAGCAAGAAAAAATGTTTTCCGGCGCGCAGTGCCGAGAAACATTTTTTTATCAGTCAAATGGGGAAAAAATTTTCATCTAACTTCCCCTAAATGTAGCATTTTAAACCTAAATGCACTTTAATGGGGTTAAATAGTTACTTTCAGCCGCTTCGCGGCATAAGCATAATATACCAAATAATGAGCACAGGTTTTTATGTACTTCAGCCGCGATTTATCAAATTTCAATGTGTTTCAGTGCTTTAATACCCTAAATTCATTCACTTTTTTAATAATAATAATTTATTAGGTCGAAAATAATACGCAGTAAATATAAGGAATAAATATACATATGTGTAAGGCCTAACAGCTAAACAAATTAACGAATTAAGTTCACCTTTAAGAAAAGTATCAGATTTACCCTTTCAAGTCTATCAGAAAAATTTTTTGCGCTAATAGCATTTACAGCACTTTCAACAAGGGAATTTCAAACCCGGATTACCCGACTACAGAATTCATATTTCAACAAATTATGGTGATATTTACAATACACCAGTTTTAACGAATTATTGGCATGATTAGAATTATGAACAATAGAGAAAAAGTTATCAATTGGCAAAACATACATACAGACAATATTATAAACCACAGTAAGATCAAAACGAAGCCGTCGTAAGTCTAATCGCTCTAAACCCAGGTGGTTCAAACGTTCATAAGATAATGTAGTATCATAACCTAGTATTCTCTTGGTGAGTCTCCGGGAATAATTCAAGTTCACGGTATTTTCTCATTTTTCACCAAAAACCCGATTAGGGGTTTTCCATGATGCTGGACACGATTCTGAACTCGCTCATGAACTCCAGTTGTCAAAAAGTCTAAAAAACACAAATTATGCAAATGACCAAAAGTAGGCAATGTTCACCACTAAAATTGCATCAATTGGAAATTACCTTTACATACCTATGGAAGCCTGGACCTGAACCTAAGCACAGGCCTAAGCCTGGACCTAAGCCTAAGCCTGGATCTAAGCCTAAGCGTGAACCAAAGCCTAAGCCTGAACCTAAGCCTAAGCCTAAATAAGCCCAGCCTGAACCTGAGCCTAAGCGCGAACCTAAGGCTGAACGTAAGCCTTAAGGCCCTGTCATACTTCACCGCGCGGTACCGCGCGGCGCCGTGCCGGTTGTTCTATTCATACTAAAAAGCGGTGCCGGCCGGCGCCGCGCGGTACCCCCTTTGAAGTATGAATAGGTTTTTGTAATTTTTGCTTTCAACTAAACCAATACACATTTTTTGAGAAGAGCAAAATCCAAAAGTAAAAAAGCGGAGCCGTACGGCGGCGCGCGGTACCGCGCAGCGATGTATGACAAGCCACCGCGCGGCGCCGCCTGTTAGTATGAATAGGACAACCGGAACCGCGCGGCGCCGCGCGGTGAAGTATGACAGGACCTTTAGCCTGAACCTAAGCGTGAACCTAGGTCTAAGCCTGAACCTAAGCCTAAGCATGAGCCTGAATCTAAGCCTAAGCCTGAATCTAAGCCTAAGCTTGAACCTAAGCCTGAGCGTGAACCTAAGCTTAAGCCTGAATCTAAGCCTAGTGTCTTTCCGACTTTTTGACCACTGGAGTTCATGAGCGCCACTTATTTCGAGTTCAGAATCGTGTCCAGCATCATGGAAAACCTCAAAATCAGGATTTTCATGAAAAATGAGAAAAAACGACAAAAAAACTCCACAGTATCGCTTCAAAAAGCCATTAAAAATATCCATTTTCTCAATTATTTAACCCTCCATAAATCGGTGCCCGATGTTTGCCACCATCTAAACTAAAGTTTTCCTGATGTTTAAGGCCTCCTACGACATAGCCAGGCTACCGGTATAGCGCCTTCGGCGCGATACCGGAAACTTGAATATACCCGAATCTGAACTTTCTCAACTCTTGGTTATCTTGCTTTAGATTAGGATTTCAACCTACTGTGGCATATTTTAATATAGGTCTAACATAAGTAATGAAAGCCTTTGAAAGTACATTTTTATTTCTACTGGAGAAACTACGAAGTATCAAATTTGCAGTGAAAGAGCCTTTCCGGAAAATATGGGCACAGTGAGCAGGATTAGATAATGTATACCAGTAATTATAACACCTAGATCTGTAACTTGTGTTGTACTTGGTTATATTATTACTTTGACGAAAAATTTTCAGAGTTTTTCCCCGCTTAGGGAAAAAATAGGAAAAAAGCATGCTGCATCAAAAGTCAAAATTCGGTAATTAAGCCGAAAAATACGATAATTAAAGTGTAAATTACACAAACTGGCAACACCATTCAATCAATAAGTATTCATTTCAATTTTCATTATTTTCAATTTCGTCACGCTTTTTTTCTTTATTTATGCACAGTGTTTTTTTTGCCAAAACATGGTTTTTGACACACAAAAAATTTGAAATCTCACACAAAATTGAGCGTTTGTGCCAATTGGCACAAAATTTTTGGCTGGTCAAACATTAAATTCCCTTGATTTTTAGGCGTTTCAAGGGCTGGTAATGCAAAAAATTTCCGCCGCTTCGCGCCGAGTCAATGGATAACCTACCTACTCGCATTTGACCCGAACGCGAACGAATTCTCTTCGAACAGTGTATTAACATCGTTGCAGCAAACTTTACAGGCTGTCAATGGCTGATGAATGAAAAGAAATTCTGAATATTCTCTGTTAATTTAGTCGGATTCGGATTTAAAACTGAAATTCTTACTTTTTGCGTTTGATTGAGTCAAATAGAAAAATCTTTATCGTTAGTGCAATATTTCGACCGAAAATTTACACAATTTTCGACTTTATTTCCTCTAGTCTTTATATTGTTGTATTCGTGTCTTAGTCGAAAAATTGAATCAATTTAAATTTGAACTGCCGGAACAATTCTAGAGTTATCTAAATTTTCTCAGCATTCTATTTCCTTACGAGTCGTCGTGAACAATTTTCTTGTACACTTTGTTTTTATTTCACTGACATAGTCAGCTGAAAAATAGGTTGGGCAGGATTTTTACAAAAAAATCAATGCGTTAGTTAAACTACTTTACTTATATTTTTTTTATCAAACTTTCGGCCTAAAATCTCTCCGCAGTTTTCAGTATGTTTCTGGTAGAAAAAAAATTTTGTGCCATTGGTACAAATTTTTTGGTCTTTTGTGCCAATTTGGCACAAATGTCCGTGCACAAAAAAAAACGCTGTTTATACAGTAATTGTCCGTTAAGCGCAGCAAAATTCATATACAAGCCAATTTGTTGAAAAACCCGCAAAACCTCAAAAATAAAAATAAAAAACCCCTAAAAAATCCCCAAAACGAAAACACCCTAGAAAAATCTCAGCGCCCTCGAAAAACCCCTAGATTTGGGGAAAACCCTAGCTTGGCAATGGCAACACTGAAAAACACACTGGGAGAAAAAAGAAATAAATGAGAAAATTTGTAAGTACAGTAATTTCAAGAATTCATTCGCGGCTAAATTACTTGAACAAAGATTAGAACCGCGTTGCTACTCAAAAATGTCAAACGCAGCGACATACCAGAAAATTCTCACTTAACCGAAAACTTCAAACTATATAAAACGCCAAATTTTTCCATGAGAATGGGAAAGATCAAGACGATTAAAAAACGTCATCCTATCTATTAACGATTGAAAAGCATGATTTCTATTCGAGAAATTTTTTCAACCAGATTGTTGATGGAAATTCTCAACTGTTCCTTCAAACACTCATGAAAAATTCTTCTCGTTGATTACATTAATAAGGCATTTTTCACTGTCATTTTGAAATGATTGATGCAGCGAGGTCGCAGTCAAACTTTTACTTGAAATTATACAAGGCACGCTTATTCTTTTCAATAAATTTTTCCTTAGTGATACAGATTCCTTGATGATCACCCCATTTCAAGATTGTTGCAATTGATTTCCTGATTTGTAGTCGCTGCGTTTGTCGAAACTCCGACCGTTGCATCGATCATTTCAAAGTGAATAGAGTACGGTTTGGATGTTGAGCTTACTTTCATGGGGTTGTCGCATCAATCCTTTTTCAAAATAAATCGACTAAAAAAATCAAAATCTCTACTATCCTAAATGAATCACTATTACGTCACTTTTACACTTGAAAGGAGAGTGAGCAGAATATCGAAGACGCATTGAGCATCACAATTCCACCTGTTTTTTTCAATTAAGCTATTGAATGCTGATGAATTCTAATTTTGGGGAGTAGTAAACTTGCAAAAAAATTTGTATGTATAAAGGATGAGAATTAATTTTTCATATTTACATTAAATCAGTTACAGTAGTTAACAAATGATACTACATCAAGTACAGTAAATTTTGTGTCACAATGTCCGCAGATTTTTTTCTATTGAAATTCGCCATCAACCCTCGGATAAATATCTTGCGTACCTATCACTTTATCGTAAAATTTTTTCATTTCGAACGAAATTGTCGTCGGTACATGTTTCTGGCCATTATCTTTGTTTTCTTGTTTGTCCACGTTTTCAGTTCGTAGAATTTGACGCCAATATTTGATGGGTCGACCGCCGTCCATTTTGCTCAAATTGCTGGTGGCGGTAAATAACGAGGCAGTTGTTGATGCTGCGCCCAAGTTTTTCCTGTCTTCGTGATCTAAAGCGGCGGCATCGTTGGTCACGTGTTTCAAGCTCACTAATTTCAATAGTTCTTCATCATTTGCAACAACACCGATGCCGGATTGGACAACTTTGGTGGGACGGTGAGGTGGCATTTCTTTTTGCCCGCTGGTCAGCGAACGTTCACTTGTTTGGTTGTGCTTTGAAGATATTTCTGAGTGAAATTGTTTTATAAAAGTAATAAAAAATATTTCTAAACAGCTAATTCCAATTAACTGAAGATCAAAAATTGTCACACAGTGACCAACTCTGGGAATTTCAGTAGAAGATTCTCTTTTTCTTTCCCAATTTTGGTAAATTTTGTTCAGAAACAACGTGCCTGTAAAGAAAACGCACGCGAAATGACCACCTGCATCGAGGTAACATGAACTACAGCGTGCCCTTTCCGACGGAACAGAATTTAGTACTGTCGACGAAACGTAATCGAACGAAAGGTAAATTTTCGTTCCGTTCAGTTCGGTTGGAGGTTACTGTCGGTCATTTTCTACAAAATTCCAGTTATCCTTTCCGATTGAAAGTGGATTTTCAGTCTGAACGTTCCAAGCTGTCGGTGATGCGTTCTGTTCAGTCGAAAAGTCAAGTATAAATGACTCCTTAGACTTAAGTCCTATTCAGAAGTGAAAAATCCTAGGATTTTTTGTCGGCGACATTATGGAACGAATAGGCAATTTAAAGAAAGCCCCCTTCAGAATTGAAAAAAATCCAAGGATTTTTGTCGCCGACAATCGGCGGCTGCATTACTGAATTGGGCTTTAGGCTTAGGCAATCACTTAGCATGCACGTTATGCCCATGCCTCCTCACTCGTTTTACCCTATTACCGTAGGTACCTTTAGCATTACACACGTTATAAGACACGATTTCTGTGAGTCTTCCTTCTGCTCCATTGACCTATAATAAGTTGAAAATTAATAATATGTGAAAAAGAGACATTTTGAGTAGTTTTACATCTGAGTATCGCGGCAGCATTCTTTCCCGCATAAAAATCCAAACTCGCATAGCTACACTACTCCAAAGTTTGGAGTTTTTATTTTTTTGTCGTTTTTGGGTCTGTACATGTGTATCGAAATATCACAGCTCAGAAAATACATGACTCTGAAGCCGAATGTTCATTGTATGCAGAAGACCATGCTCTATATGGAGGTATGAAAACAATTTTCGAAAACCTTACTCAACATTTTTTATTCAATTTTAAAGTGTCAAAATGGAAGTTGAAACTAAGCCAAAAAATTCTAAGGGACCTTCTTCGGGCACCTTCCCATAGGATGCCGCAGAATTTTTTTCTTGATTTCTGTAGCCACTAATGTCTGACATATTGTGTTAAAATTTCAATCAAATTAATGTAGCGTTTTGGGAGCTGTTTAGTCTGTTTTTTATCAAATGCTTCCAAATAGAAAAGTGACACAAATCAGTAGTCGTCAAAATCGTTTACATAAAGTTCTTTTTGCAAAATTTTTCACTCTAAAAATTGCTAAGGGTTAGGTCAGTATGCTTAAAAATTTCCAGTCCTACATAATATATTCTTTATCAGAAAATCGCAAAACTCTCAAATACTATTTGCTTTCCACTTTCATTATTTGGAAGCATTTTAAGAAAAACAGACTATTGATGTCTGCACATTCTGAAAGCTGATACAAAAATGCTGATTGACTCCATTAAATATGCCATCAACGAGATGCAGGAAAAATTCAAAACGTTCAGTTTAGACGAGTAAAAATAAAAGATGTGAGTCGAATCACTCGAAAAATTTCCTCCATCAATTTACAATGGTTGCGCAACAGGATGCCTCAGAAGAGATGCATCAAAAATTCCTCTTTTCAGTAATTTGACCGGAAAAAAATCGAAGCTGCGAGTTTAATGTTACAAAATAAATGTCGGTTGTCTGACTCCGGCCTATGTCATAAGCTGGGCGAAAGTGCTCTACCACGTGATGTTAGCTAGACGAGAATAGAGCAAATGATAGCAGATCGCAATGCATTTCCAATAAAGTGAAGAGTATTCGAACATCTCTTGTCGTTTTCCTTTAAATGAATTTCAAACAGTCACTCAATTTCTGCAATTTACTGAAAATTTCGATTTTTTATTTGAAGCACTTCGTTTAGAGACCACCTAGAACCCAGATCAACGAAAATTCACCAGGACTTCAAGCCACATTTTTTCCCATAACATATCTGGTTAGGACGTATTCTGTGTTCCCAGAATTTTATTGATCGGATATTTTTATTTATGGGATACCAGATTCAAAAATTCATTTGAATGACAGTGCAGCAGTGTATGCGAAC
Source organism: Romanomermis culicivorax (assembly GCA_963922205.1). Classification (NCBI taxonomy): domain Eukaryota; kingdom Metazoa; phylum Nematoda; class Enoplea; order Mermithida; family Mermithidae; genus Romanomermis; species Romanomermis culicivorax. Next base: position 770,177 of record CAWUHX010000155.1, on the reverse strand, counting down.
GTCCGCATTTGCTGAAACGGTACACGATGATGAGATATTACTTTCGCAGCTTTTGTAGGAATGTATGAACTCTGAAGAATAAAAAGATAAAATTCCCCGGCATCATGGTTGAAGCTGTTCCGGAGTGCCCATAACAGGATTTTTTCTTTTTTTTTCTTCTCATTTTTAACAGTTTAAACTTTTTTGCAGAGTGTAAAATGTTCGTTTGTGAAACAATTAGTACATCAAACTATAGCCTGCTACTTATTTGATAATTATATAGTACAGATAATAAATGTATCACATGTGGTAGACAAGGGCCACCTGGAATATGCAGTGACTTCTGAGTGATTTCCGTGGGTATGCCTTCTCCAGAGCTGTGCAGACTGCAGCTCCCCAAACGGCACATGATAAAAATTTTACCAATACAGTAAGAATGCATTGCGATAAAGTAAGAAAATGAAATTCTACGGTATTCGATGGGAAGGTGCTCGGGAGCGCTCACAAGCAGAATTTTTATAATTTTGATGGCTCATTTTTTGCACTTTAAACTCTATTGAAAAAGGTTATTTGCAAGAATTTACAGTAAATATTACATCAAAAGATAGCTTATTATTTCTTGTGTAAAACGAACATTCATTTATCGAATGAGATTAATCCGATCCTGAAATATCGCTTGGCCAGCAAGACCACTGAAAAATGCCAAAAATAGATCAATTTTCAAACTGTGGCAAACTGTAGCGATGTGAATTTTCGTTTTCAAGCAAAACGAATGGTACCACAAAACTCAGCGCACGAAACTGTTCGAAATGTCAGATTTTGAGGTATGATTAATTTTCAACTTATCATAGGGAAAGTAGAACCTTTCAGAAATCGTGTGATACGATGGGTGGCCACCACACGCACTAATACCCATAATTTTGTCATTTTGCACTTTACGCGCGTTTTATAGAAAAACACAATTTCAAACTACTGTAAGTAGTTACGCTCACCGTCCCTTGATGGTAATTGACCGTCCTCTAAAATGGTCAAAAGATCGTCGATCAATTGGCCGGCCAGCGGATCGTGCTGGATCAACGATTTTAAACGGTGATACCTCTTTCGACATAGAATCGAGTCAAATTTTTCGCACAATTGGCTGGCCGTCGCGCCGGTCACATTGTTCTGTTTAAATTGAGAGAAAACGTCCACTTTATCGATGGTCGTCACTTTTGAATTTGAAGTCGACTCCTCCATTTTCCAACTTGTACAGTTTGTGATTTGTGAAATTGGAAAATCGAGAGTTAAAATGCGTCTATGAAATATTGGTGGAAGTTTTGGATTGTGTAAACTGTCGTATTACATACATTTTTACCTTTGAGATGAAGTAAATGATATTTTCTTCCAACTAAATTGCCGGTACAATAATTTTTGAATCCTTAAGCCATGACGCATTGACGCGGCAAATTTTTCGCTCGAGGAAAAAAATAGGATTCAATTCTATTCGAGCGAATAGCGAAAAATCGCGTCGCTTTGATGCAAAAAATAGAATTTTCGCGTCGCCAGGTAAGTATGAAACAATATGATGCACCACTGGCGCGACGAGCGAAAAAAACCTATAGTCTGTTTTTCTTGAAATGCTTCTAAATAATAAAAGTGGAAAGCAAGTAGTATTTCAGATTTTCATGGTTTTCTAATGAACAATATATCATATAGGTCTGGGAATTTCTGAGCGCACTGAGCTCACCCTTCAAAAATTTTTCGAGTGAAAAATTTTAGGGTAAGAGCATTATGAAAACGATTTTGACGACAGTGCTGATTAATGTCACTTTACTATTTGGAAGCATTTTATAAAAAACAGACTATAGCGATAAAAATCGCGCGTGAATTTTATCGCTTGCGTCAAAAATCGCGCGTTTTTTGGGTATAAACCAGGCTATACGATGCTACCAAGCATCACATGGAATGTTTGATGTCGACGCTGCCAGGTCGGGATATGATCATGGATTAGCAGAAATTTTTTTTTAAATGACTCGCAGACCACCTGTATATACTTGTTGGCTAGTTCTATTTTATAAATGCAGGCTTTTCTAGGTGATCAGCTGTCCTGATGCTGTCACGTGCCGCTCAATTCTCCAACGTCACGTGATCCCGATCATGCCGACATTTTGTTATTTTTCATGTTTTGTTTATTACCCGATCATGCTTTTGTTTATTTCATTTTTACACATGCATTTTACCTTCGTTTTTATATTTTATGCATTTCTATGTTTCGTTTTTGTTGTATTTTATTTCTTTACAAACGCGGGCTACAGTAGGCCCTTTAGCTAAAAACTTCCGCCAGTCGTGCTCCACGAGCACATGGCTATTTTTGGTGCGCTCACGCACCTCTTATCATCAAAAATTAGCGTCGTTTTTGTTACGCAAAACGACTAGCTAAGAAGTTTTAGCTAAAGACGTTCATATGCTTAGCATAGGCACTGCAGCCGGCCTCAGTGCTAAACGCATGTGAATGAAAAAATGTCTATGTGCTCATAGGCATCTTCTGCATCGCGTCTAGCTGCAGAAGTTAGCTTGAGCGCCGAGAAACTCCGCCCAAGCTGCAGCTGTAGCCAAACATGTCCTTAAAAGGACATGTTTCTTTAGTTTTTCGCTCATTCTTGGGTTCACCAAGCTTTCGTCCAGTTGTCACTCCGCGTCCGCCGCCTCCTCGTCAAATTTGCATAATTTTATTATATACCTGTGCGTCCGCCGCCTTACTATCAATAAATTTGCATAAATTTACCCGTGTTCACTGCGTCCGCCGCTTACCGTTTACAGTACCCCCGCTGCCCATCAGTGCCAGGTGTCCGACCGCCCCAGTTCGTGAATTAAACGTTGGAGTTTCGCCTCCCGCTCGCTCCCGATCCCTCCCGCTCGCCGCCGCTCGCCGCCTAGGACGTTTGAGGATCGCATCCCCCGCTCCCAGTGCCAGAAGACCGAAAGCATCCAGGGACTTGCCGCCCGTTGCGTCGTAATCGCTTGAGAAACAGGACTAGGTGAGTCTTCTCAGGGGATTGTTGTTATTTGTGGGTTATTTGTTGGGAAATCCTTCCCGAGTCGGTTTCCCAAGGTTTCCACAGATAAGTAGGGCCTCCACCTCTCAGGTTCGGGCAAAAAGGGGCTGTCTGGTTCATAATCGGGCCCCATAATTTAGGTCATTTTACGGGTGACCCTGTCCCCACTCTCACTGAGTAGGACTCGGGGATTGTCGCACCTAGCCTGGCAGCGTTGTCCATTACCCTACAGCAAGACCCCAAGGACAACCCAAGAGAACCAGCTATAGACCTCTCTATAGCCACTAATCGCCAGGTTAGGCCCCCAACGCCATTTAGGGAATCCTGGGGAAAATGCCAGTATCCATCAGGAGTCACAGCCTATTACTCACTGTAATAGGATCAATCTGATATGGTTCACCATCAATGTGACGTCTAAAACACGGTATCACCTGATGAGATACCCAAACCTCCCCAGCTCTCCCAAATCCACATGTCATACACGTGACATGGATGGCGCAATATGTGACATGGCGAGGCTGGAAAATCGATCTTAAGTCTGGCACTCGCCCTTAAGTGTAAAACTTTACCCTTGGGTCGGATCTACCCCCAGGTCGGGTCAACTCCCATTTTAAGTCGGACAAGCCCCCTTAAAATTGGGCACTAGCCATCCAATAAGTCGGAGACCCCCCAAAGTCGGGTTTACTGCCTAATGGGTCGGGAATGCCCCTTATTTCGGATTACCGCTACTGTAGGTCGGATACCCCCACCTCACGTCGCGTGTTATTACTGTAGTCGGAAATTTTTTCCCGTGCCACCGAGAGTTATTACTGTAGGTCGGGAATTTATCCCTTAACATCAAATTTAATTACTGTAAGACGGGATTTGCCCTTACGAGTGATCTAAATGTGATCTATATGTGTAAATAACTATCTCATGCGTGTGTATTATCCCCTATGAGCAATAAATCCCCTCTGAGTCGAGTTATTTATCCCCAGAGTCGTGTTATTTGCCCCAGAGTTGAGTTATATATCGAGTATCTGTATTTCTCCTCTGATTATTTCTGTACATTCTGCCTACTTAAATCGGTGTTGTAAATTCCCTTATCTGTTTTCTTTTCCATCATCCCCCCCCCTTCCTCTAATCCTGGGTGGTATACTGTAGCCCTCCGGGTGGGTGCCATTACAGTACGCCTGTGCCCATTCCCGTACTGTAACTACAGTATACCCATACGCGGGTACTGGTATCACAGCTGTAGGGGTTTACGGCCTCTCCTGACTGTTGGTGGTCCTTGACCCCATGATACAGTACACCCTCCCCGTATGATTCTGGACGTCATACGTGGCTGCGATTTGTTAATTGTGTACAGTCTTTTTGTATGTCGGCGGAAACTGTCGGAATTGCTCACTTTTCCGGCCCCAAAAACAATTTTACACCGACTGTTTACACCTTTAACACGCGTATGCCCAAATCCCGTATTCCCCGTCTTCGGTTATTTTCCTTTCCCTTTTCCTTTCTCGGTCAGCTGAGCGGTGTCAAAAAAAAAAAAAAAAAAAAAAAAAAAAAAAAAAAAAAAAAAAAAAAAAAAAATTTTTGTCTGTTTTTCGGATGCCACCGCTACAGTATGACACCCTTACGTAAGTTCGTCTATCTTCTCATTTCTACTTACCGTAAGGTCTGTTTCTTCTACTTTCCGGTTGTTGCATCTAGACCATAGACTTTACGGGTCATGTTCTTTGACGTCAGCAACAACAACGTTACGGGTTGTTGTTGTTGTGTGGTTCAGCCTCACGGATGCAACCACTAACGTCTGCAACAGCCGCTTCACTTGCTGTTGCTTTAAGGGGTGGGTAGCCCTCCGGGTTCTACCCCTGACGTCAGCAACCGACACTACGTGTTGTTGTTCAAGTTAACACTCCAGCAGTAATGACTTCTGACGTCTGCAACAGGTGAAGCCAACGTTGTTGTGACAGGTTCGGCTGGTTCTCTGCACCCCATCTGTGACGTCAGCAATGGTGACGCACCGTGTCACTATTCGAAGATGTGCAGGTCTTACGGGTGCCACATCTGACGTCTGCAACAACTGCATCTCATGTCATTGACCAAAGGTATCAGACCCTCAGTTCCACCTTTTGACGTCAGCAACGGCACCATCACGTGTTGCTGTACACCGATAGCTGGCTTCAGGGCCCTATTGCTGGCGTCAGCAATGACAACGTATCATGCTCTCGCAGCAGGAATTGAGGTTACATGATCCTATTTCTGACGTCTGCAACGGTAACATTACGTGCTACTGCAGGGGTTTGCTGGCCTTAGGCACTCACCCCTGGCGTCTGCAACTGCGACGTGATACTTGAATACTCTTATCCCAGGCACCTGCAGTCAGCACCAAGGTTATGTGTTGGTCCATACCCCCTACCTTCTGACGTCCGCACCAGGTTACTGTCGGCCCTATGAGTATTCCACTTGAGTTGTAGGTGGTCGCTGGCGCATGGTCCTATCACCTACCTCTCTTGTTCAAGGGTTGTGTGTGTCTGGGGGCTGATGCCTGGGAAACATCAGTCCACATACATACACCACCTGAGATGCTCACTAGCCTACGTACTGATCAGGTTGTCCGCCCGGGTAGCGGCACTGTTGATCAGTATGTGGCTGTTTTCAAGCTTTAACTGCAGGTTTGAACGAGTTACACTCGGCCTCAGCTGGGTTGGTTGCTTGACTCGTGCAGACGATAGGCATTTGCAGTCGGTACTGCCTGTGTCTGACGTCTGCAAGGGTTCGGCAATCTTCTTGTAAATTTCTTGTCTAAATTCACTCATTCTCTTTCATCTCATCGAGCTGTCATACATAGATCTTCTTTAGTGTCCCCACCGCAGTGGTTCCCAAGGGACCGCGGCACAGCCTCCGGTTGGGCCTAGAGTGTATAGGACCCCCTGTCATATTTCTCTCACTCGAACGCCTTCGTTAACTGGCTTAACGATGCCCGCGCTAGAGTCGCCACTGACCCAGAGTCCGCCTCCGCGGTCTACCCTTTTATTAGTCATGTAAATAATAGGCACCGTTGAGTCCGCCTCAGCGAAGGTATTGAGTACGCCTCGATACATACTTTACACTCATATTCAATCAGGGACACCTTGTACCCGTGATCCCTTAGATGTTTTCGGGTGCGCCCTCAAAACATCCAGAGATTTCATTTTAACTGACTGAGTATGTCAGAATAGCACCCTTGGTACCCGTGCTCCTTCCCTCTTCTACTGTGTGACCTGCGAACCTCACTTCATCTCAGTGATCGGCAAACCCGGCCACCAGCTGTGTATAATACTCCTGGAGAGTGTCCGTTCTGTTCGGAATGCGGGCTCCCGTTTCGAACACGGCTGTAAGTTATTTGCGAATGTCGTCCAACACGGAACCTCCTGTATAGTCCATCTCACTATGCAGAGATCGCAATCGCTCCTGGCGAGTGAGGCCCGTTGCGTAACTGCGCGACCCCTTTGCGTAACTGGGTTTGTAAATTAGTTTTGTCCCTATTTATTGCTCCCTCTTAAGTTCATTTTCAGTTGACCCCTATCCTTTTCCACCTCATGCCACTTTATGCGCTACTCCTGGTGAGTAGGATCTTGCCGGCTACGAGTCCGCCTCGCCCCAAGGTTTGTAAACTAGTACAGCGGTCGAACTTCCAGGAAAAATCCCTCCTGAGCGGGTTTATCCGTCACCTTATTTCTCGGCAGGAAAAACCGCCTCTTCTCTCCTTTCTACATGATCTTCTGTCCTCTTCACCTATTCTAATTGCCGGGTCCAGGCCCCAAATTCTACATTTTGGTCGGGATCGATTCCCCATATCTCAGGCCAAGCCTCTGTCCATCACGGGCGACCAGATAAATTCCCTTCTGCGTCACCCTGATGTACTCTGATCTTACATCTTATAATCCTATTCCATTCTAGCTCCCTTTCCGTGGTCGCTAGTCTTAAGCTAAGTCAATTTACGTCTTAAACGCCGTCGCACACGCGTTTTCCCGAATTCACGCGCTCTTTCGCCGCGAATTCAAAAGTAGTACTCACTTTCATTTTACACAATAGAGACACCCCGTCGTTCCTGCCGTCTCAGTACCCAGCCTGTACAGACCAGTGAGCCGCTCTCTATTCAATTTGACTTAATTGCTTCACGGGCAAGGACGTCTGTTCTAACCACCTTACGGGAAAACGAACCCTCGGCCATGAAGTCGGAAACTGATCTCCCTTCACAGATCGAGAACAAGGTCCAGGCAGCATTTGAGAATGCTCTTGGACCCCTCAACCAAAAGTTAGAGGCCATGAATGGTCGGAGGCACCCTCCCGTGTCCAGCTTTATGGCCCCTCCCACCTTCTCCGGTGCTTTTGGTGAGTCTATCACCGATTTTATGTCGCATCTTACTCGTTTCTTTACACTTCAGGGTGTAAGCGAAACGGATCATGCGTATAAAATCGCCTTTCTGGAGTCATGCCTCACGGGTCCTGCTCTCGCCTCCTACCGGGACTTTAGCAGCAGCACTCCAATACCTACCCGCTACGAAGAGTTTACGGCTTTTCTACGGAGAGATTTTCCGGTAGGGCGCGACTCTGATCTGCATCAGCAGCTGATCCAAGATCGACTGCAGAAGCCGACAGAGTCCGGGATAGTCTACCTTGAGCACCTCAAGAGACTATCCAGGGTAGCGTATCCAGATCTCGCGACGGATGTCCGAGATTCTATCATCAAACCTATCTTTCTGCGGGGACTGAAGCCGGTCCTCCGAGATAGTATCAAGTTTAGGGAGTTCACGACTCTTGAAGAGACACTCAAGGCAGCCTGTTACGCAGAATCCCAAATCTTTCGGGACGAGATCCGGTACACTGCTCCATCTAACGCCGTTTTCTCTTCAGAACCTAAACACGCCGGATATAATCCCGATATGCCTAACAGAAGCGCAAACGGTCGTCAGAGCAACGCTCCAACGTCGTCATCCTCCGCCGATGAGGTTCGCCGCTTGAAACAGGAAATGGCCAGGCTCACGGCCCACGTAGTGAAGCTCACGGCCCAGCAACGTGCACCCGCGCCAATCCAACAGACGCCGCCTCCACAGCCGTCGACACAAAATCAGTCCGCCGGGCGACGCTCGTCGGGAGCACACCTTCAAACGTGCTCCTTCCACGGACTGTGTACACATAGCGACGCCGACTGCCGGGCCCAGCGTCCCACCGGTGCCGCCCCCGGTAACAACGCCGCTAACGGTGGTCGCTGTTATTTTTGCCGTACACGTGCCCACCCCACGGACCGATGTGATAGGCCATGCCCTCATTGTCGTCAAGTGCGAGTGCACCGATCAACTGCCTGTCCGCAGCGCAATCCGGCAAACACGGGTGAGAATGTCTACCAAGATACTGGTTATTCTTCCCAGGGGACAAATGTGTATCATCAAAGAAATGGTTATCACCCTCCCAACGGGACAGGAAATCATTATCGGCAGCCCATACGCCGCAACAACGCCGTTGGGGCTACCGATGGCCCTCCTCATCCAGATCCTCTTGACCTGGATGATGAGGCACTTGCTGAACACCTGACAGATTCTTCACAACAGTGTTATCCTGTCTGCGTAATCAGTATTGGATTTTCAGTGGTCCAAGCAGCCCAGGTACCCGTACCGATGAACGTATCGGACATACCGCTGCCACCACCACCACCAAAGTATGCGATGCCGGTCACTCTGGACCCCTCGACGACACCGCAGTTTGTTGGCCACGCTAACATCCTCGCATCGTATCGCATTCCTAAACTCAAGACTGCCGAGCCAGCTCCAGCCGCGAATACGACGTCTTCGGCGCCACCGGCCCGCATCGTCCCTCCAGGACCACCGCCTTCGATCCCCACGGATTCGGCTACGGAAGTCCTCGACCAGGTCGAGCCCATGAATTTGTCAGGTATACTACCTTCTTCTTCAGGTGATCCTAGAGTAGGAACCAGGAATCTCTCCCAGTCCACGACTCTATTGATTTCTTGTTCACAGCGCCATCGCCCGTCCAAGACGCGATGTTGGCCATCTGGTCAGTCGACCTGGCCAAGAAATACCCGCATTTGCCGTGGACTCTCCTCAACGAGCCATCAAATGTCGAAGCGCTCACGGCCGCCGACGTCGTGCTTGCAGCACCCGTCTCGATGCGCCTATTACGACCCGACGTCGCCCGCCGGGCACTCGAGTTCATTGCCAATGGGACTATCACCATCTCGCCCGTCGAGAAGTTCTTATTGGACGGGGAGCCATCCTCGCCTTCAGTCGACGCCGTCCGCCGAGCAGTCGAACAGGCCAGTCGGATCCTCCTGCCTGCTGCCGCCGCTACATCACCAGCAGCAGCACCACCTGTTGCCGCGACATCGCCAACTAAAATGGACATTACTGCTTCCTCGCCCCCGGCCAAGGAACCCGCAAATGATCCTACATCGCCGGCACCAGCCCAAACGACATCTCCGACCGCCGCGACCAAGTCGCCCGTCGTCGAACCCATGGCCGTCGACGAGACCTTACGTCCAGTTAATGAGGATGTCAGCATTGTCGAAACATCACCGTTCCCAACGGCAGTCAACCCACGGTCGCCGAAAGTCGGTACCCTTCGGGAAATCCTCCCCAGCGGTGAATTGGTCCTCGATTTCCCCGACCAGGAACCAATCTCGTCCGACAGCGACGAAGAAGAAATCTGACACTGCCCCTCAGGCCAGATTTGTGAAATTGAGTGAACACTTACAAATTACGTTTGTACAGTTGTTTTTGACAATAAAATTGACCTTGGTAGCATCACTGTTTCTAGGGGTGAGTTTGTCAGCACCGGCGGCTCAGTATCAATTTTGCGGTCTCTCAAGAAGCGGACATCCACTTGAGTTACCCCAGCGTGTAGAGTGTAAATCACCGCAATCTTCATGGAGCCCGCGGCGCATGAATGTTACGGTGTATGTCCCTAGCTCAGACCCGATTACAACCACAGCGTGGAAATGCACATTGCGCTCCCGCAAAGTCTGCACCAACACTGGTTTCTTCGGCTCTAGGGGCATCACTGCAGACGTCATCACCACTCAGCACTTAGCGCCTGCGGCATGCACGCTAGCACATCGCACTAAAATGTTTGGTTCACAAAAACTTGTCGGCATTCGCCCTGGCTTTTATAGCACAAACCAAACATTGGAAGTGATGTACGAATGGTGCTGCAGCGACGTCTGCAAGACAGTGACTAACCTCTTCATCGAGGAGGGACAAGTCGCTTCGTGGGACGGCACTACGGCCCTAAGCACCTTAGGCGATGTAGGTGGATGCAGTCCCACTGCAGGCCAGTGCACTACCCTAGACGGGGTCATTGTCTGGCCTGCACAAAACTTCACGGCGCGGTGTCATTATCACCCCAAGGGAAATTACACTGCGTCCATGTCAGGGGACCACGTCATCATCGATGATCTACAGGTTGCCCTCAAGATCCCGGGAAACTCCCGTGTCTTCCAACTGTGCCCAGAACTACGTTCCACCACAGTCCGGACGGATCAGGGTCTTCTCCTTCGCATCCACGGGAGATACAATTTGACCCAAAACATGTTCAGAGTGGCAACGGACAGCCGTCCCGATCCTGTCAATGCCAAACTGAACTACCTGGCTCAGCAGATCAAGGAGTCGGAAATTAACGGTTTCCGGTTCACGTGGCTTGAGCTTTGCTCTCACGCTCAACGCTATCTTGATCTGACTTGGCAGTTGCTTCGCTTCGACCCTACCCTGGGTGCCCGGGCATTCCTCCAGAGGAATGACCTGACGGCGGAATTCACAGGCGATGCGCTGACAATATGGCCGTGTCAGAAGGTCAACGCCACCTACGTTTACCATTCGTACCGGGTGGGGAACGTTTGCTACAAGTACTTACCTGTACAGGTTGGCGGCACCATCTACTTCGCCACCCCCGGTGGCCCGGATCTCATTAAATCTAGCCCAATTGTGCCGTGTCATCACCATTTTACGGGGATTTTCCGAAATCGCTCGGGCTGGTTTACTGAGTCTGGCGCGGTCCATGTGAGCCACATCCCACTGGAACTCTTCTGGAAGCAGCGCTTCAACATCACTCACTTTGAGGCACCGGCGCTCTTCCATGACCAGTTGGCGATGACCCCTTCAAACTTTGCCTTCTTTAAACAGTACGTTTACAAGACTGAGCAAATTGAAGCGGTACTCAACCGGCTGGTGAACTTTACCGCTGGTCTATCCCTGCAACCAGACGCCATCTACCAGGCCTTTGCAGGGGTAGGAACCGACATCAAGGCCTCTCTGGAAGGTGTCGGTTTGGCAGCAAACCATGTTATTACGGGTCAAGAGCACACCCTCGCCCAGGGCTTGCATGCTGTCCTGAGCGGGCCGGTCCAGTTGATCTTTAACATCCTAATTACCCTGACAGTGCTGATCGGTGCAGGATACCTTGCCTATCTTGGTGTATCTTATTATCTCAGCTACCGTCTGCGGAGCAAACAGGTCAGGTTTGTTAGCCGTTTCTCCCCGTTGGGTCTTTACCGCAAAGTCCAACGCTGGATCGGTTTTCACTACGTGCAAAACGATGTACCCTCCCAGCTTGACCGAATCACACCGTGCTTTGTCGTGCTGCTGGACACCAAGGAAACTCCTGCTTTCCTTGACACGGGTTGCCCACGTACTATCATTAGCCAACGCCTTCATAAGGCCTTGGCTAAAGAAAGTCCGAAGGCGGTCATGGCGTTCCAGCAACATCACGACTTTAACCCATTGATGAGCATCAATGGTAAAGCCGTTCATACCATCCTTTCGGGACCATATGAAATCATGTTGCCCGGAAACCGCCAGCCGAACACACGGATCGATGTACATCTCCATGTGTGCAAGACTACGTCTCCCTTCTGGGCACCTGTTGACCTCATACTCGGACTGGACTTCTTAGAACAGTTCAAGAACATTATGTTTGACTACCAACGTAATGTTTGTCGGCTGGACGCGGTAGAATTACCCCTCCTGCTGACCACGCCGGAGATTGACCAGATCGACCCCTGGTGGGAGAACACCCGTGCTCTCTCGCGAAACTCACACAGGTCGGGATCACGATCGCGGTCCAGGGCTTCGTCCATCTCTCGGCCACACTCACGGGCCTCCTCAGTTGCCTCATCACGTGGATCAACTAGGGGATCCCGGGCCTCTTCCAGACGGGCAAGTCGTCATCTGTCGACCTTGCACGGGTCAGGTTGCCCTCGACCTCCGCCTGGGACCTCTCCAGTAACGCTAGAGAAGGGCCGATACCGTGAGCCCAGTGATTCAGATGCTCCGACATCACCCGTGCCAAACGCGCCTCCGCTATCGGACACCGAGGTTGAATCACTAGGAGCTACTCAGAGTCCGAAGGATAACTCAGACCACATACTAACAGTACAGGATGAGTCCACCCTTCTGAATGACCCGGAACCCTCCGTCGGATACGCTCTAGTAGGCCTCCTACGTCGTACGGGACTGCCGATTCCAAAGCGGTCCGGTAAGACCAAACATGTTAGTGGTGCCACCACACCTGATTCCGGTCATGTGGTCACGGCTTTCTACCCAAATGATATTCGGACACCCCATATCAAAGTTCTCCTCAACAACTGGGTAGAAGCAAAAGCACTGGTCGACACAGGAGCTGTTTTCTCACTCTTGGACCACAAGTTAGCGGCCCAGCTGCCCAACTTGTCACTATCACCAACCAGGGCACGCCCTATCGCAGCCAACGGGTCCCCGATCCCACTGCTAGGAGCTGCCTACATCACAGTTACAGTGGCTGATGTCTCTGAACGGATTCAGGTCCAAATACAGGAGAACTGTTCAGCTGAACTGGTCCTCGGAACCAATTTCCTCGGCCGGTTCAATTGTGTCAGTTTGAACTGGGAGAAATCTTTCCTCCAGTTCAAAGAGAGTAGAATCCCCTGTGACGGTCTCATCCACAGCCCACCTTCTGCCCGCGGCGCCTTGCCCCTGAAGGACTTGGTAATTCTGGAGCCTCGCTCCCTGACACGATTCACTGTACCTGTTCCGCCAATCTATACGAACGTACCTGAAGTGGCCTTCTTTCTGAAGCACCTCACCGGGTCTCAACGACACGTATATTTTGCAGGAAGCGTCAGTACCGTGACCAACGGTCACATACCGCTTCAGGTAGTCAACCCGAGTACTCATTCCGTGGTTCTCTACCCACACACGACCATCGGTCATGTGCAAATGCATAGTGAGCCCTCACGGGAATCACCGGTCGACTCAGACACCGTCCTCGATCGTCAGTGGGTCGAGGCCAATGCTGTAATCTCACCGGACATCTCCCCTCGGGACCGGGCAGCCTTACTCGACCTGCTGGTTGCATACACCGACCTTTATGCTCTTGATGAAAAGGACACAGGTTCCACTGATCTCGTCCAGCACGAAATCAGCACGGGTGATGCCCGCCCAGTCCGCCGTTTTCCTTACCGGTCCTCACCTAAGGAAAAGGATCTCATCATGCAGGAGGTCAAGGCGCTCCAGGAGAAAGGTATTATTCGGCCCAGCACGTCTCCGTGGGCTACTAATACTGTCCTGGTGCGCAAGAAAAACGGTTCTCACCGTATGTGTGTTGACTTTCGTGGTCTTAACGAGGTCACGAAAAAGGATGTCTACCCTCTCCCACGGATAGATGACATCCTCGACACACTCAAGGGTATGAAGTATTTCACTACCCTTGACCAGGCTAACGCTTATTGGTCAATCCCGATTGCCGAGGCCGATAAGGAAAAGACGGCTTTTAATACGCCTATTGGACTTTACGAATTCAATTATTTGCCTTTCGGTTTATGCAACGCGCCAGGGACATTTCAACGCCTTATGGACCTCCTCCTTACTGGAATCCAATGGCGCACGGTTCTGACTTATCTCGACGACATTTTGGTGTTCGGGAACTCTCACACCCAAATGCTTGAGCGCCTGGCAGATGTGTTCGCCCGTCTTCGCCGGGGTGGAATGAAGCTCAGACTGAGCAAGTGCAAATTTTCGCACTCAGAGGTAGAGTACCTAGGCTATCGCATCTCACAGAGCGGCCTAGAACCTGACCAAGCCAAGCTGGCCGCCGTCCAAAACCTACCCATTCCACAAAACGCCAAAGACATCAAGTCCTTCCTAGGCCTCGTGTCTTACTACAGGCGTTTCATCCCTGGTTGTGCCCGGCTCAGCGAGCCACTAACCAAGCTCTTACGGAAGGAAACTACTTTCCAGTGGTCAAAACCTCAGCAGGAGGCGTTCGATGAACTCCGCCGCCTGCTGACCAACCCTCCTATCCTGCGCCATCCGGACTTTTCGAAATCCTTTATCCTTCAAACTGATGCGAGTATTTCGGGGATAGGAGCGGTTCTTAGCCAGTTAGACGAAAATGGATACGACCATCCTGTCGCGTACGCCAGCCGAGGGTTAACAGCGGCCGAGAAAAACTACTCCATTACAGAACTGGAGACTCTCGCTGTTGTCCATTTCGTCAAGCACTTTCGACCATACCTCTTCCAGCACGAGGTGGTCGTTCAGACTGACCATACCGCGGTCAAAGCAGTGTTGGAGAAGCCTAACCCCTCTGCTCGGATCGCTCGGTGGGGACTCGCGCTCGCCGAATTCAAACTGACAATTCGGCCGCGAAAAGGTCAGTCTAATGGTAATGCTGACGCATTATCACGCCTGCCGGATCCTAACTCCCTCACCGGTCAGAGTATTGATGATACTCCCCTTTACAGACCTGAGGGGCACGTTATGATGATCACCGATGGTGCGCAGCACCTGGCGAGATCAAGGACCTTGACCGATGGTGTGCAGCACCTGGCGCGTTCAAGTAATTCAGCACCGATCACTGTTGGCGCGGAGCGCCCGGTACGATCAGAGTCTTATGCCGAGATATCCGTCGGTGCGCAGCACCCCGACCTTTTCGCTGCTCAGCTGGAGGATCCGGAATTAGCCGACATCATTCGCTCTCTTAAGCCTCTGGGCGACCAGAATGATGTGCGAGGCTACCATCTGTTGGATAACGTCCTTCAGAAATGGACAGGCGAGTCCAATAAGATCGTCATACCCAGATCCATGGTTACTACCATTATCCGGGCCCATCACGATGACATCTTAGCTGGACATTTCGGTGCTAAACGTACTGCGCGGCTCATTGCTCGCAGATACCACTGGCCCTCCCTCAGTCGGGATGTCAAGTCCTTCTGTCAGCGGTGTGATCTTTGCCAACGGAATAAGCCCGCTCGACAGAAAACCACTGCGACCCTGAAACCTATCACCATCACGGGACCGTTTCACCGGGTAGGTGTCGACTGCATGGGACCAATGACCACTAGCGAAGCTGGCAACCGTTTCATCGTAGTCTTTATCGACTACTTTACGAAATGGGTCGAGGCTTTTGCTACTCCGGACATCACTGCGAACACCATAGCCCGACTGTTTGTAACGCAAATTGTCTGCCGGCACGGGGCACCGCAGATTCTTCAGTCAGATCGTGGCACTGATTTCACATCAAAACTGATGACTGAAATCACTGCGATCTGCGCAACGAAGAAAATCCACTCTACCGCCTATCACCCGATGACCAACGGCGAAGTGGAACGAGCTAATCAGACGCTAGCCACACGGCTACGTATGTATGTTCATCAAGGACATACTGATTGGGATGAACACCTACCATACGCTGTGTTTGCCGTCAATATCAGCATGAATGAGTCAACAGGGTACTCGCCCTTTGAACTCATGTACGGTCGCACACCCATGCTCCCTGTTGATGCCGCGCTCTCATTCAACCCTCCGGCCCATATCATTAATGTTTCCTCATATGATATGGAGGTCAAACGTCATTTCACGAATGCGTTAACCTTAATCCAGAGTCGGATTGAGAAAGCACAGGAAGCCTATGCACGGTCGTACGACCGGAGGGCACATGATGTCTCGTACAAAGTAGGGGATCAGGTGCTCAAACTGCGCACCTCCAGCAAACGTGGACTCACTCCTAAATTGCTGCCCATCTACGATGGACCCTACCTTGTAACAAGTGTGGCATATCCCAATGTCACACTTCGTCTCGAGATGGATCAGGAAGACACCGTACATGTCAACCAGCTTCGACTTTACGTGTCCCCTGAACAACCAAGTGAAGCAGAGGATACACCTCCCACTTCACAGGCAACGGATTCGGCACCCTTATTGTATCCATCAATAAGCCGGGACTTTACACCGAATCTGATTGACCCACATCTTGATGCAGAGGTCCCCGACCCGTAACTCAGGATGCACTCTCTTCATTGTCCCCGCTTACGGACGAGGACGTCCTTTTTCGAAGGACCGCCGTGCCCCTCACGGAGTATCCACTCTTGTCCATGCTGGATTTTAGCGGATAGAAGAGAGCGTTCAGCAACCTAAGCGTCACGCCTTAGGCGCATCCTCACGCGATAGCCTACACCTCTCAGGGTGCATCCTCTGCGATAGCCCGACAATCTGTACCTCACTGGGCGCATCCTCTGCGATAGCCTACATCTTGCCCTGAAAATTTTTTCTTTTCTGTGTTCCAGACCTTCGCACAGGATATTCAATGTCGGCAACTTCACGCATCAACAACCTCCGGTCACCATACCACCGAACGAATTACGATCAAAGAAGGCCTCATCCACCGACAACCCAACGGACCTATTCGACCACTCTCGCCGTCACACCTTGGAATGACCTACGACCACGGACACGCCGCATAAAACCTCACTACTGACCACTGCAAGGACGAGGACGCCCTTTTTCGAAGGACCGCCGTGTCACGTGCCGCTCAATTCTCCAACGTCACGTGATCCCGATCATGCCGACATTTTGTTATTTTTCATGTTTTGTTTATTACCCGATCATGCTTTTGTTTATTTCATTTTTACACATGCATTTTACGTTCGTTTTTATATTTTTCATGCATTTCTATGTTTCGTTTTGTTGTATTTTTATTTCTTTACAAACGCGGGCTACAGTAGGCCCTTTAGCTAAAAACTTCCGCCAGTCGTGCTCCACGAGCACATGGCTATTTTTGGTGCGCTCACGCACCTCTTATCATCAAAAATTAGCGTCGTTTTTGTTACGCAAAACGACTAGCTAAGAAGTTTTAGCTAAAGACGTTCATATGCTTAGCATAGGCAAGGACATGTTTCTTTAGTTTTTCGCTCATTCTTGGGTTCACCAAGCTTTCGTCCAGTTGTCACTCCGCGTCCGCCGCCTCCTCGTCAATTTGCATAATTTTATTATATACCTGTGCGTCCGCCGCCTTACTATCAATAAATTTGCATAAATTTACCCGTGTTCACTGCGTCCGCCGCTTGCCGTTTACAGTACCCCGCTGCCCATCAGTGCCAGGTGTCCGACCGCCCCGGTTCGTGAATTAAACGTTGGAGTTTCGCCTCCCGCTCGCTCCCGATCCCTCCCGCTCGCCGCCGCTCGCCGCCTAGGACGTTTGAGGATCGCATCCCCCGCTCCCAGTGCCAGAAGACCGAAAGCATCCAGGGACTTGCCGCCCGTTGCGCCGTAATCGCTTGAGAAACAGGACTAGGTGAGTCTTCTCAGGGGATTATTGTTATTTGTGGGTTATTTGTTGGGAGATCCTTCTTAAGTCGGTTTCCCAAGGTTTCCACAGATAAGTAGGGCCTCCACCTCTCAGGTTCGGGCTAAAAGGGGCTGTCTGGTTCATAATCGGGTCCCATAATTTAGGGCATTTTACGGGTGACCCTGTCCCCACTCTCACTGAGTAGGACTCGGGGATTGTCGCACCTAGCCTGGCAGCGTTGTCCATTACCCTACAGCAAGACCCCAAGGACAACCCAAGAGAACCAACTATAGACCTCTCTATAGCCACCAATTGCCAGGTTAGGCCCCAACGCCATTTAGGGAATCCTGGGGAAAACGCCAGTATCCATCAGGAGTCACAGCCTATTACTCGCTGTAATAGGATCAATCTGATATGGTTCACCATCAATGTGACGTCTAAAACACGGTATCACCTGATGAGATACCCAAACCTCCCCAGCTCTCCCAAATCCACATGTCATACACGTGACATGGATGGCGCAATATGTGACACTCTGTTGTAAACAATTGTATTGTGGTGAATATGATTGTGTCGTTTGCTTTTTACCGTCAAAATCAAAAAAAATATCTGTTGGAGAAACACTTTCATGAAACATTTGAAAAAAAACAAAACATTATCATAAGGTTTTCTGATTGAAGTTGTTTTGAATGGAGCTTAATTGCAAAAAATAAAATTTATGGAATAAATGAAACATAATGAAATGAGCAAACAACATAAAGTGAATGAAATAACTAAGCAGTAAAGCCAGAACAAAACAGAAATAATGAAATGAAAAGTAAAATAATGTAATAAAAAGTAAGTAAAGAATAGAACAAAAGTACACAAACTTAAAAAAATCAAACAAAAAGAACAAAAAATTGTCTCAAAATAAGAAGAATATAATAAGAAATAAGTCAGTAAAGGGAAAAAGATACAAAAAACATACATGTAGATATGTTAATAATAAACAGACCAGAATAAAATGCTGTGATGTTGTTAAAACAAAGCTATAAAGCCAAAATGTCAGAAATCTGGTAATTGATGCAAAAATGTGTGACAACCAGCATCCACCAGATCAAAATGAAGGACCAAACAGGCCATGCACCAAAAGGACTACCAGCCGGATCTCCTTCCTTCTATTCTAAAAATTACTTTTTGAAAATTCCCCATTTTGGGAATCTTTTCACAGACTTCACTGTATCGAGAATCAGTGTCTTGAGACATCACTGTGAGATTTCTTTTTGATTAGAATCACTGTTTTGAGACATCACTGTTTTGAGAATCGCTGCATTGAGACTTTGCTGTATTGAGAATCACTGTTTGGAGACATTGCTGTTTTGAGAAACCCTGAAAAATTTCAAAGTCATCTATCTCAAATATTTCGGTCCACAAATTAGTGGTTCAACTACACTTTCACTGATGCAAAAGAAATTATCAATTTCAAGTATTATGATCTGGTATATAGTATGGCTGTTTTTACTGTAAGTCCTTGTCTGGAAAAAGAACCGTTGAATGTTGAAGGACCTTTAATAGCAAGATTCCATTTTAGGGAACACCTGCATTAGCCATTGCAAAAAAGAAATGCCCTGCTCTGGCCATGTGGTGGCTGAGGTGTATGCAGAGCAATCAAGAAATCCAGCTGCTCAGCCAGAGAGAGAAAGAGATATTTTTACCAAGAAACTGAAGAGCTCTTTTTGAAGAACAAAAAGTAAAAGAGGAAGAGTGCTCAACTATTTCTGGTGATTCTTCTTCCAGGGGAGAATAAGACCCAAACACAAAAATTTACAGAATATATACATTATGTACAGTGCATATATAAGCCAGCTACCTTGCACAGGAAGTACCCTAGCATGCAAACTATATACAATATCAACATAGCTATACCTATCCAGCACTAGGTCCTCGTTGAAACGTTGGATGGATAGAATTGTAGAAGACATGCAGATAGTCAAGATTGTGCCTTCAATGGAACAAAGTGGAGGCAGACATGTCAGCAAGCAGACTCTGCAGTTTTTTTAAGATCAGGAAGAAGAAAAACTTGGGCTCATCAGGCAGGTAATTGTGATTTGGCTAAACTGAATTGTTGCACCCTGTGGAGTAACAATTAGGTCGTATAATTCTCCAAGGTAAAAAATGTCCCATTTCGGCACCTGATCATCAAGATTTCTTTCTAAAAATTCTCCTTCCAAAATATAGGAATCTCAATTTTTCCTATGATTTTTCATCAAAAAATTTCATTTAGGATTGATGAAGGATAAGATGTAACTTTTTTATATTTTGTGAATCCTTGCAATTTTGACTATACCTGTATGTTTCTGATTTTTCTCTTAATAATTTTGTTGTTGAGGAAATTAGAAAAATTAGAAAATGAAATATTGAATTATATTTTAGAATTTGGTGTTGATGAAAGATGCAGTCGCACAATTCTACAGGGTTATAATGCTGGAAGAGAAAACTTAAAAAATCACAATTTGAAGTACTTACACAAAATATTTTTTTCAGGTATGTGATGATGTCACGTTAACAGGAAAAAGCCATGTCATGTTAGGTAGGAAGGATTATTTCCCAGTCACATTGATGGAAATACATGTCAGTTTGACCCTGTGAGTGACGGGCTGTGACTCCCAACAGGAGGCTTTTCTTGCTTTTGGAAACCTAACCCGGCTAGTACTGGCTATGGGAGATTCCCATGTGTACTCTGGTGTTGCTCTGAGGGTATTGCTGTAGAATAATGGACAATGCCGCCAGGTTAGGGGTGACAATCCTGGAGTCCTTCTCAGTGTGAATGGGGATGAGGTCATCCATGTAAATGACCCAAAACTCTGGGACCCAATTATGAACCAGAAGGTCCCCTTTTAGCCCAAATCCAAAAGGAAAAGGCCCTACTTATCTGGTAAGCTCAGGTGCAAACTGACTTAGGAAGGGTTTCCCCAAAATATACCCACAAGAATAAGGACTCACCTAGTCCTGTTTCCCAAACAATTTGAGCAAGGGTGACGGGGTCCCTGGTTGGTATTTCGGTTGGCGGACGGGTGGGAGATGTACCAATTTGGTTTCTCAACTAAAGGCAACGATGGATGCCAGCGCCAACTCTCTTTATTTGTATAAATATACAAGTGGCAAACTTCCACAAGCGATGCATAGAAATATGTAAATGAAGAGCGGCTGACGTGATGTGTATAAAAAATATGTAAAATAAGGGCCATGGATGGGAAAGCTGAGGAAAAATGGACGAAAGTGGGTAAACCCAAAAATGAGTGAAAAACTAAAAAAACATGTCTTTTGAGGACTTTGTTGGCTACAGCAACCGCCTGAGCGTAGTTTTCGATGCCCAAGCTAACTTCTCCAGCTAGACACGATGCAGAAGATGCCTATGAGCACATAGACATTTTTTCGTTCACATGCCTTTAGCACTGACGCCAACTTGCAGTGCCTATACTAAGCATACAAATGTCTTTACTTAAACTTCTTAGCTAGTCATTTTTGCGTAACAAAAATGACTCTAATTTAGGTGAAAAGAGGTGCATGGAATGCACCTAAAATAGCCATGTGTCTGTGAAGCACGTTTTGTTGGAAGTTTTTGCTGAAGGGCGTGCTGTAGCCCCCATGCACAAAAGGAAACAAAATAAACGAAAATACAATAGAATGAAACATAAAAATGCACAAGCAAAATAATAAATGGAACAAAATTAAAATAAATGATTGTAAAGCAAAAAGTGACGGAAAAATAAAGCATCAACATGATGGGAATCATGTGACTTTGGAGAAAATTGAGTAGCACGTAACAATGGCATGCAAAAAAAAGAATACTGCAATCGGAGCAAAGAATGAGAAACTTGTGTACAATAATCCAAAGTGCAACGTACATGCTAATGCATTAATGTAAATACATAATGTTCACTATGTGATATTCATTATTAAATATAAATTCATTTTATAATCTATCATCTCAAAGGTGTCTGGAATTCACACCCAAAGATTCCTATAAATTTATGTGAAGCACTCTGTTTTGATCCTCCCACACCCCATTGACCCAATTAAGATGTACATAATTATTTGCACATCAGCATCAGGCCCTAGTAACTCACATGAAAACACACATTCTGTAGGTACAATAATTCCCCCCCCCCCCCCCCCCAGAGGCGTAAACACACCTGCCCATGTAGAAAATACAGAAACCCCGACCCAGACACAAGATTCAGGTAGAAGGCATAGAAAACCAAAAAACACATGAAAAACTAAAAACATATAGGCGTGGCTAAGCATACTGTAGATTAAAGCATGTAAGCATGGAAATTAAGCGTGAATTAAAGCATAAAGGCGGGGGGATAAAAACATACAGTAAGCAGAAGCAGGTAAGCAAAGCAATGATTGGTTAGGCGAGCAGATGGAAGTGGACCTCCCATGGCGCAAAGGCATGGTTCAAGAAGTGATATAAAAGACAAGAAAACGGGAAAAAAGCAGATTTTCATGCAGATTTTGAACTTGTGTTATGTGAGACTCGTTTTGATACAGAAGTGTTTTATATTTTGTGTATGTTGACGTAGAGAATCCCTCGGCGAGTCAATTATGGTTGTCGTTGTATTATCATTACCATTTATTGCCCCTGCCTCCCCGTGGACTGTATAGAAGTGCGAGCGTTTAGGACCGAGTAAAAGTATAGGTTAAAACTGGGCGTTACAAAAGAGTGAAGGCACCAACTCTGGATTCGGATGTCTCTTGACCTATTCTATATACAGAAATGACACAAATAGTCTTGGAGAGAAAATTTAGAAAAAAATTTCAGAATCTGAAAGAAAATTAAGTTCCAGGTATACTGTAGAAAGTGTTCGGAACTAACAACAGGAAGAAAATGAATCATCATTCAATTTAGTATGTGTTAGATGTGGAAACGTGATTTGGGTACTGAAAATTGAAAACTGCTTGCAGCCTGGAACCCAGTTGTAAATATTAATTAGGGATCTTCCAAAATAATGTCTGAATATTTTTACACATCGGATTGAGTCAGGGGTGAGAAATCAAGGTGAAGTGGGACGAGAATTAAACACCAAAAGTTCATAGAAATTCATGATTTTCAACACTAATAAACAGTACATATTGATCATGTGCATACAAAGTGTCTCACAATATATACTTGCCGGTCACGCACTAAAACACATCAAATCAGATAATTTGCAATGCTCAAACATCAATTGTCACATGTAGAATGTGTAGACATCCTGACATCACAAAAGAATCAGCAGGTATTGCCTGTTAGATTGTGATTAGGAAGTTTTACTGTAAGACTGCTCTATGAATTGTTGGATTTTGGGAATTAATACAGCGCTTTCAAGCTCTGTATAACACATTTAATTGGGATGAGGGGGGGGGATTTGTGTGTGGGATTTGAAATGGGGTTTTGTCGATTTCTGTATACAGGTTACTGCAGCCAGATATCTTGCTCTGGAACAGACCAGCTTACCTCATTTATTTGCTTTTCAGAAGCAAGAAGATGAACAACGATCAAAAGAAAACAGTTCTGAAATTCAAGGTCCACAACGGCAAACAGAATGGGAAATGGTGAGATTTGAGCTTTTTGCTCCGCAAGTACTCATATTCGAGATGAGATAAATTCAACAATAACTTAAATGGGTGGAATTTGCTTCCTTTCCTTTGGGTCCCAATATTGAGGACAACAGTTGAATCTCTATAGATATATATATTTATTATAACTGTCGACCCAAAACAGCATACAATTCGGACGATTTATGCAAATTAAGGCAAAAAGAAGACGACCAAACTTACAACCAGAATGACTTAAAATACAGTAGAAATATAAAATAAATGTCATAAAAACTTACACAAAAACAATGTCACGGAACAAGTGAGGTGGGCACATTCCAAAGCTTCTTCTTACATTAGTGGCGCTTCCTGGACATGATTTCTATGAGCATCGATCTGTGTCATGATAAGTTTTTATACATAGGGACTCTAAACATGAATAATGTGGTTTTTATGCAGAATTTGGAGAAGATCAGCTAGAATTTAAAAGAATTTTTATGGGGGAATAATTCTAGGATAGATACTGTAGGATTCACTAGTAGTCTATGCAATTTCTTACTTAAGGTGGGAAGTTCAAATTTGAGGTGACCGCATGGGTTGGAAATATGACACAGGGTATGATGATAGTAAAATGATTACTGTAATGTATGTATGTTAAATAATGTACACTGCTGGTATGATTATAGTATTTTTGTAGATTAAACGGCCAGTTTTGAGGATCTTACAGGCGAGTAGATATTTATGTTGTTTTTATAGTTTTGCTTAGGTTTAGGCTTAGGGCACAGCGGCTGCCCTTGAAGGGTGGGCACAAACGCAGGCAAAAAGCATGCATCCTGTTGAGGCTCTTTGAAATGAATTTCTCAGTTGAGATAGCAGGAAGGCTCTTAAAAGTAGATAGCATTGATAGTTTCTACTGTATTTTTGTAGTCGTACAAGCACTAAGTCCTCAGGCTAATAGACCGGCAGGTTCGATTCCTGAAGAAGGTAGGGTTTTCCAGTAGCCACAAATCATATATGAAATTTGGATAGATTTTATCCAATTGAGTCTATGGGTGCATCGAGTGTCTGAATTTGGGAATGGATCTGAATACCTGATATCATGAGGAGTCTGAAAATGTCAGTTTGAACTATAATTTGCAAGCGAACCATCTTTTAAATAAATTCCAATGGTTTATAACCCTCAAGCTGTCACAAGCCATCAAAACTCCCTCAATTACCTCTATTTATTTTCGTAAAATTGAGTAAGGGGCAACATCCCACTGTTTTGGGTCATTCCCCAAGCTGAGGTTTTCTAGTTGTACCTCCCTCAACATTGATCCAAAAACAACAACCAAAAAATAGTTTGAAAAAATATATACCAACAAGAGCTTTTATTGTAGCAGCTGATCAAAAAAGTTAGTTTTGTTATCGACAGTGGACACAAAGCTTATGATAAATTCTCATTTTTACAGTATTCTCCAGAGTGTAGTCAGCTTTCTTGTGAATTTTCCATATTTCAGACCAAACAAAGCATAGTTTGAAACAAAATTGAATGATGCACATATCAAGTCTTTTTTTCCGCTTTTCCAAGTTTCGTGATTGAGAATAAAAAAACAAACTTTGAAAGCACAATGTGCTGAAAAAATATTAATAAGGCACCTGTGGTTATTTTCAGGGAAAAAATTTTGATTACTTTGCTCAATTGGCAAAATTATTAAAATTATCAAATTAAATCAAAAAAACAGTTTTATTTCTTAGTTTTTTGCAGGTACACCTCGTTAGGCTGCTGTGGGGCCAAGATGATGTAACTGACCTTCCAGTTTATACAAAGGAAGTTGCAACAGTTCTGACCACAGGCTAACAAAATAAAATAAACCAAAACTCTCTCACACGGTTCACCAGATACACTCCAGTACTTCACCAAACCTCAGGCAAAACATCTCGGCACATACCTCAGGAGCTCCTACCAAAGTCTCCACTCCTAAACTTAAGAAACCTTCCACTACACTCACAAAACAATACTAGTTACCGTAATAGGCTTTATTGGGAAAACAACAGGATGTCGCCAATAAAATAAGATCAAAATTTAATATTGTACGAATGACGGCGACGCTTCCATAAAAACTTTTTCAATAATAAAAAATAACCAAAAATAAGTGAAACAGTGGCACTACAAATCCATGCAAATTTGTCTTTTTCTTTGCCACTTTTGTCACATCCACTGCCTGCGCACTGACATGGGAGGCTGAACACGTGCACCCACAATGACCCTGACATCTCTCAGCACTAAAAATTGACCAACGAGAAGTGAAAACATTTCTGCAGCCTGAGTCCCATACTGAGGCCCAGGGCTGCATAACAGTTCTCCCTTGGAAAATAACTTTTTGGGGTTACCCCCTCCAAATTGCAATCCAGCCCCTACCAGGTCGTTTAGGTGACAGACACTTTGACCACTCCATTCGGGAGGGCACTCCTTTTCAGGCTACTGGGACGATCTCGAACATAGTTCAGCCTGAACTTTGAAAGCAATCTGTGCCTAGATCCGGGGTGCCGCCATTCCTCTTCTCCCATGTACTGGTTTTTTAGTGTAGGGGTTGAGTTACTGTAGGTGTGCTTCCTCTATGGCGGGCTGCTCATCACCTTGCCCCATCCAATACTAGCCTAAAGGACAAAAAAAAGTTTTTTGCCTGGTGGTTTTTGCCTCAACACTGGTGGCCCTTGACGGTCCATCAAACTCCACAGCCGAGGGATGTTGAGAGTGGCCAAAGCAGCCACCTCAACCACGAACTGTTGCAAACAGAGAGCGCCTTTCCCGCTGTTCAGTTGGCTCAGTTGGTTAGAGCATGCGGGCGGTAGCCACAAGGTCCCAGGTTCAAATCCCGGACAGAGCCTAACTTTTACTGAAGTCCTGAGTAGGGGGAACAGGTTGCCTCAACAACCTACCTATTTAGCTATGGCCACAGAGGCCGGATTTACAGTACTATATAGTCATATAAATGTCCATCTTATATGGGGAGCATTCTTTAAATGCTTTTTAATGCCTAGTGGAGTCCACTGACCCTGGCAAGCAGCATTCCAAGCTCGCCTACACAATTTATGTACCCCATAAGTGTTAGGCTGCTGTGGGCATTGATAAGTTAACACTGACCTTTGGGTTTACACAAAGGAAGTTGCAACAGTCCTTTACCACAGGCTAACAAAATACAAATATACCAAAACTCTGTCACCGGACTCTCAGATACCATCACCAGTATTTCCCTAAGTCTCAGGCAGAAGGCCTTGACCAGTACCTCAGAAGATCCTACCCTGGTCTCCAATCCTAAACTTATTGAAGCTTCCCCTATGCTTGCAAAACAAAACAATTAACGTGTTGAGTGTGTTTTAGGTGATAAAGCGATGACGCCAATACAGTAATAAAATATGTATAAAAAGATGATGGGGTGACGCATCAGCAACAAGTCAGAGCTAATAATCAAAATTTACCAAAAAATAAGCGAAATAGTGGCACAACAAATCTATGTAAATTTTCTTCTTTATTTTCGCCACTTTTCACTGCATCCACCACCTGCGCACCAATGCAGGAAACTGAACATGTGTACCTACACTAAGCCTGACATAAGGATGAAAGGCTGTGTCAGGCTGGGATGGCTACCAGAAATTCAATTTCGGGTTACACCTGGAATCATACCAGATCCTTGAGACTAGTAGTTGAAGGCTATAACCACTTGACCAACAAAGACGAAAAACATTGTTTTAACTACACTTGAATTTCATGAAATACTTTCTTCTTAGTATTCTATACCTATTTTTGTTGTGTGAATCACTAAGTTTATCCTCTACAGGCAGACTACACACATACACTACCAGGGGAAACTAATACTCAAAAATTGGCATCTGGGACTTGTCCTGGACACGTCCAGGTCTCGTCCGGAACGCATCTTTTTCGGCAGCACAAAGAAAACTTTCATCTTTCTTAGTAATTGACATTCATGCAATAACTGTCAATCATCCTTTTTTCATAATGTGTAGTGGATATGCACTTTGTTTTGACCTACAGTATGACAACAGTTGACCTTTCATTTATATCTGGTAAATAATGTGTGCTTTCTATAGGGAGGTAAGAAGGAAGCATCAGCAAAATTCTTTGGCTTTGTGTGACACAAGCACATGGCCTGTCAATTTTATTGTCCTGGGTGGGTCCGGGACACGTTCAGGAGGTGTAGTAGACGTGACTGGCATAGACGGTTAGTTTGGCCTGGTAGTGTAAGGGTGAGGGGATATCCGTTATGTTGTAGTGTGTTTTCCGCCGATTTTCGTCATTTTGTCAAAGCCCGCATGAGGCCCGCAGGTAGCAAGTGGAGTGAGCAACGCAGGCCATCAACAGTCGTCTTACTGTAGCGCACGTCAGTACGCATGCGCTGGCTCTCTCGGTGCATTCATTATTGCTATATGATTTTCATACTAAACGTGTGCCCCGCTGGCCACTATTATTTTGCCATTCGCCGCCTCCCTGCACGAAGCCTATTTGTTTTTCTCATCCCAGTGCGTGGGAGTGACTCGCTTTATTTTCTCGCCCATTTTCGTTTGTACGTAAGTGTTTTGTTTTTATTGCGTAATATAAAGGTAGAAAATTCTCCCCTTTCGGTTTTACGCAATAACGGAGACAATTAAGGAAACACCTTTTCCTTAATTGGTAGGATATTTGTGTCGGGTTTAAGTACAAGTAACTAAGTTAATGGGGTAAACGTGGGCGTGGGAAACACGTACATTAAGGACGAATCCTGGGATCCCAATCCTGCCTGTGACTCATCAGCGCCCGACTAATTTACAAATACAACAGTTATGCTGGCCGATTAGTGTAATTTATTCATTAACAAAGGGCAGTAAGTTTGTTGGCAGATTAAAGGTCGATTATAGTAATCAGGGATTAAATGTCCCTTATAATCCAGGATTAAATTTTTTTTGTAAGTTTGTCGGCTAATTAAACGTCGATTAATTCAATCTGGGATTAAAGCAATCTGTAAGTTCATCAGCTGATTAAAGCTCGATTATCATAATTGGCGATTATAATAATCTGAGTTTTCAATTCTGCCCCACTCCAGTTTTAATAGGCCAATTATATCTGTTTTTGTGATTGCGTGTTCGCTTTAGTAGTTGAAAAATGAATGTTGTTGATTTTTTAATGATCTAAATGAGGATGAAGCAGAAAATTAAGTACAAATTCGTCATTCCATAGATAATTGGAATCCAATGGAAGCATATTCGAATGAGAAGTTCTAGTCCTGATTCATACTACATAAGGATGGTGCAAGAGAGCTAATTGGATAAAAAATTAATAAAAATAAAAAATAAACAAAAAAATTGTTTAAAAAATGAAATTTCTTAAATAAAATTCAATAAAAATTTTTTAATCACGAATTTCAAAAAAAGTATACAAATTTTTTTTAATTCTTTTCAAAATAATTCGATTTCTTCCGAATCAAAATTAGTGGTTGTCTACTGACATGTGGATTATGATTTTGATATCACAAAAGAGTTGATAAAGATAAATTGATAATGAAAGATGATGTGCCAGGAGGAAAAGCTGTACACCTACACTACAGACAGTATACGTCCTATAGTTTTCAATCAGCAATTATGCTTTTACTCCTGCATTATATGATTATAATCAGCAATTCAGTAATCGTCCTCTAATTGGCAGACGAACTTACCGATTATTTTAATCACAGATTAAATTTTAATCATCAATTACATAATTCGGGATTGAACATTATCCTTGATTATTTTAATGGGCCAACAGACCTACCAATCCTACACTATAGACAGTATACATTATACATACAGTTTTCAGTCAGCAAATATACTTGGCTGATGGACTTACTGACTTTTTTAATCATCAATTAAATTTTAATCCATCATTATGTTGTAGTGTGTTTTCGCTGATTTTGACATATCTTGTCAATTCGCGAATGAGGCCCGCAAATGCCAAGTGGAGTGAGGGATGCGGACCATCAACAGTCGTCTTACTGTAGCGCACGTCGGTACGCCTGCGCTGGCTCTCTCATTGTGAATTATTCTTATATGTTTTATTATAATGTGTGCCCCGCTGGCCACTTTATCTCTACTCGCTGCCTCCCCCGCACGCACATCCTGATTTGTTTTTCTTCCCAGTGCATGGGAGTGAATCATCTGTTTTCTCGCCCCATATCGCTTGTAAGTAAGTGTTTTTTTTTGATTCCGTAAGATAAAATTAGAAAGGTCTCTCCTTTCCGGTTCATACTTAATTGGGGAGACGATTAAGGAAACATCTTTTCCTTAATTGGTAGGGTCATTAGTGTCGGGTTTAAGTACAACTAATTAAGTCAATGGAGTAAGGGTGGGCGTGGGAAATACGTACATTAAGGACGAACCCTGGGATCCCAATCCTGCCTGAGACTCACAGCCCCGACTTATTTTCAAATACAACAATTACATCATCAGGGATTAAACATAATCCTGGCTTATTTTAATCAGCCAACAAACTTACCACCCAAAAAGAGTAAACAAAGACGAAAAGGAAGACGAAATGGGATGAATGAATAGTTGGTGAATAAATTTAAACAGCTCCGTTGTGGACGAAAAATAATACACAAAAATGCGGGCACAATCCACATGTCGGAAAACTACATGCACGTGCGCCAGCATGATGTGCACATGAAAACACATCAATTTTGTAATCTGAAAAAATCATTTTTTTTTCAAAATTAGATTTTTTTGATGGTTTCCATTGTTGAGGGTCGGCAACACTCGTCTTTCTTCTGCCACATTTTTACCATCCTTAGCATTGTTAAAAAAAATTCTACTCACTTTTTCCAAATATATTCGAGTAGAGTTCAGACTGAATAATATTTCAAAACTAGTTATAGGATGAAACCAATTTTGCACAGTTCTGCCAGAATCTACTATTGTCACCTTATCATGACCAGATTGTTCTAGGACTTGATGCCAAAGAATTGATAATGTACAAAACTTGTCAAGTTGGAAAATTTTGATTAATGTCAATAGCCACGACACACAGGGCACAAACTATTTTTTGCATATGGCGATTGGCAAACAAATGACGTTTCACAAAATTTAATGAGACATTTTTCGTGCTGGTAACTTGATCATTGGTTACCAAATTAGCAACAATATCAAGCTGATTTTCAAAATTTCCAGCATTTATTCGACCTCGAACTGGAAATTGGTGGATGAAGTTTCAACAATTTATTGAATTGTTAGATTCGAAATTTTACAATTTAGAAGATTTGAATAGAACATTGCTGGTGGCGCATCAGGCAGAATATATCCAGCGGCTCTTAATCTTAAGAAACTTGGCATAGACTGACGCTGATGCATTATGAATTAATTTTTGGAATTACTCAAATTGTAACTGATGTTTTCGACCCAACAGCATTTGTAGTGAGGCGTTTTGGTGATGTTGTAAAACGTGTGTCAATTTTGAGAAAGATTGGCAAGTTCAATCGAAAAAGATCATGTCGAGAATCCCGGGAGGCGTGGCCATGACAGCTGGTGAAATTATGAAAGATTTTGTTGTTGTGTTCTGTAGTCCTGGTGAGCGTTTGCATATTTTTGTGTGTGATATTTTTGAGAAGTGGAGCAGCATTGTTTTGTGTAGTTTAGTAAAGTGAAAACCGCAGGTGTGCTCTAGGTTAAGTCATACTACTTGGAAAATAGTTTGAGTAATCGAGTATAACTCCTAGTTGGGCAATTTGGCGCATTTCCGATTTTTGGCATCCAAAGACCTTAAACAATTGAGGGACGTTCCTTGGATTATTGAGGGGCTCTATACCAGCCTGTCAATCTCTTGCATTTGATTATAGTTGCGTGAAATCCATCTGACATTCTGAGTGTCCAGATCTACAGTGTTCCACATGCTCATTTTCTATGTTTTCTCCATTACGCATGTAATCCTAAAAGGGCATACGAAACATTCTAACAGACTAAGAAAAAACTACTGTAAATCCTCATCTATAATCGCCTGCCTCTATTAGTTGTATCAAAATACTATACTTTCTAGAAAATTCTGCAAGCCAAATCTAAATTCTTAAATGCTCCGCATGTGTCAATTCTGTACATTGGGTTATCATGCATTGAACTTGACTATCTATAAATCACTAGACTCAGAAACCATGACCGGTCAACCATGCAAAAATGGTTGATTTGAATTGATCAATCGTTTGGGTGATGCCGAGGGACTTGATGTCAAAATAACTGAAGTCCATGATGATGAGCAAGATCTGTGCAATGCAAGTCTCGAACCTGAGCAGCCGTACAATTCTGAATTCAAAATGTGAAATGACACTTTGTATTTTGTTACTGATCTTGTCACGCGCCGACGAATTTCGCCCAACGTCACCGGATTCACATCATGCATTTTTGTTATGTTTTTCGTCACTTTTTGCTTTACATTAACTTACCGTAATTTTGCATTTCGTTCTCATATTTTACATGCAATTTCTATGTGTACTTTTTGTGTTTCGTTTCTTTTTCATTTTCACACTTTTATTTCCATTTCGATTTGTTATTTTTCTGTTGCGCACGTAGACTAGGGTATGTAACCCGCTAGTCAGAATTTCCATTAAAGATAAGCTTTCCGAGCTCATCGCTATAATTGGAGCACAATGTGCACCTCTTATCAGCAAAAACTAGCGACGTTTCTCAACATGAAACGCCTAGTTGGAAATTCTCTCTAGATGACGTTCATATGTTTAGCATGGAGAGTGAAACTCGCCCCAATGCTTAACGTAGTGAACTGGAAAATGTCTATGTGACCATAGGCATCTTCTGCAGCGATTTCCCCTGTAGAAGTTAGCTTGGGTGTCTCTTAGCTCCGCCCAAGGCATACTGTAGATTATGGGGGCCCTTTAAAAGGGCCTGTCTCTTTAGTTTTGCACTCATTTCTGGGCCTAAACTGTCCTCTGCGTTTTTAACTTACAACTCGGCGTTCGTCAACGTCTTTATTATAAATTTACATATTTTGCCTCTGTCCGCCCCCTTTCTTAATAAATTTACATATTCCCCTTCCGTGTCCCTTGCCTTTGTATGTTACCGTATTCCGACCTAGGAGTTTACCCCATCACCTGTTGATCGAGAACCCCTGTCGCCTCCCTGAGGAAAATTTTGTATCGTCGCTCACTGACTCTCATCTGCCAACCCTCCACGCCGAATCACTTTTGGATTACCATACCCGCTTTCCCATCGTCCCTAGGACCCACATTTGACCCTTGAACCCGTCGCCCAGCCCGGAGTACTTTGAGAAGAGGATTTAGTGTGTCTTCTCAGGGGTTATTATTGTTGAGGGTATATTTGTGGGAATCCTCCTTAAGCCAGTTTTCCCTTGAGAGTACCCTTAGTTAGAAAAGCTCTTGAACCCTTAAGGTCAGGGCCAATAGGGGGATTTAGATTGACAATGGGGTCCCCTACAGTAAGCCGTTCCACGAATAGCACAGTCCCTCATTCTCAGTGAATGAGGACTAGGGATTGCCACCCCTGACCTGGCTGCATTGTCCATTATTCTACAGCTGAACCCTAGGACAAGGCCGAGGTACACCATAGGTTTTCCTGTGGTAGTACCAGCTGAGTTAGGTTCCCACACTGACTGCCCAAATGGAGCCACCCAATGGGGTCACAGCATGTCACTCACAGTGTCATGGCCTTCTTTGCTACGGGATATGGTATGGGTTTTCCCATCAATGTGACTGATCACCAATTCAGTTAATGTGACATGGCTCCAAAATCAGTTAATGTGACAATCTGAATAATGATGATCTGATTGAAGGGGTGTCATATGTTAAGAGCCATGCATACTTTAAGAATTGCTGAGATTATCTACGTAAATTTCGATCTCCATACCCATTGATAATTCTGGCCATGAAGATTGGGCGGAGACCAAATGAGTGCGTTACATCACCATGGTAAGTACACTTTTGGGCCATATTGTACAATTCGCGAAGTACACCAGGAGTGTAGTTTGCCAAGATTTCACATGACTTTGGCTAGAATAAAAAGGTTGAGAAACAAATTGATGTAGTGTGAAGCACTTGAGATTCAAAATAATGGTCTCATGTGGAATATGGCAGCTGAGCCGGAGGACATGTATGCTAAAACTGTAAATTTAAAAAATCAAAATGATCACCATCTCAAGCAGGGTTTTTTATGCACAACAACCAAATTTCGAGCGGTGCAACCAAATTTTTCTGCCAGGTTGTGCACTGCAACCTGAAGCGTGACTTCTATTTCAATTAGGTAATAGGGTTTCCTGTCGAGAGATGCGTTTTTATGCATTCTAAAATAATGCTGCAGATTCAACAAATATAAACGAAGTATACCAGCTGTGGCTTGTTTTTTATGCTGAATCTTTGCATGCAGCCTAGTCACTGTTGCCAGGTGGTTCAACAAAGTTTCTACTGAATCTACATCTCCTTTAACTGAAATTCTACTGCAATTCTACTGACTTTGAAAAATTCTACAGAAATTCTACTGACACTCGAGAACATTGACAATAGCTTGAATGTAAATGAAAAACACTGATAAATCATCAAAAACATTATATAAACTATATGAAACATTTATTTGATCAACAACATTTAACGCTTCTTCATATTCAATATCACTGTTATTATTAGTATTACTATTATTAGCATCATC
The DNA here is from genome assembly GCA_963922205.1 of Romanomermis culicivorax. Lineage (NCBI taxonomy): Eukaryota > Metazoa > Nematoda > Enoplea > Mermithida > Mermithidae > Romanomermis > Romanomermis culicivorax. Next base: position 736,359 of record CAWUHX010000155.1, on the reverse strand, counting down.
ACTGTACATTGACTGATTGAAATGACTAAGCATATCATCTGATGCATTAAAACTCGATAAAGATATATTCCATAAAGCTATACTGTAGCGAACAAGTAATATGGCATCAACAGAGTTACAAATGAGGCGGTTCCTCAATTTCGATTTTACAATGTTCATTACAGAAAACACCCCCTCGACAGATGCCTTGGAAAAAGGCAATGTGAACGACGAAAGCGCGAAATTAGACACATTAGTAAAGTGACAAACGCCGGCAGAGTCATAAACTTCCTAGAAAAAAACCATTAAACCCAAAAAACACCAAGCCAAAATTTTGAAAAATAGGTTTTTCCATCCCTGGGTAGAACATTCTATACCTAAAGCAAGCAAATAATGTTAATAATGATATTAACTTGTGAAATGCATGACTTTAACGCATATGAAAAGTTATGGAAAAAAGTTGGCCTGTAAAATTATGAAATGGCTTGTAAAATTTTGGACCTACAAGCCAACTGGCTCGAGGTCGAAGAATGAAAAAAGCCTGCCTTTGATGTAATATGTTTTTCTGCTAGTAAAACTTTGAGGAACGTTTTTCTGAAATGCGGAAAATATTTTTGGCCCAAGGTTCTCATGTTGAAAATGTCGAGGAGGGAAAAAATGGGATCTAGAATTGGAGCATGCCCATTTGACATTTGACAACACTATACTGCACTGCCTAGTATACCTCAAGTGCCAGACTGAGTAGAGATTTTTCAAAATCGACACTGAGAAGTGTACATAGACCTTTAGTCGCCCTGAGGTATAAGTCAGTTATAGACCCTAACTTTCAAGTGATTCTCCATTTCTTGGCCCTACAATCTCATAAAAATAATATAGCCATGGTGACCACTGCTTATAGGCGCTTGGGCTCCTCTCAAAGTTTTTTCGGCTGCAATGAAGGGTCTTCCTCATTGGATGATCAGGTGAAATATTCCATTCCTCATGCTTTGGTTTCTTCTTCTTTTTCTCCGGCATTTTTGGTTTCCTGATCAGCTTTGGGTGAGTCATCTGAGTCAAGGTTTTCAGTTAGCAAAAGCCATTTAGTTGAGTTTCTAAAGAAAAAAATTCGACTGTGGTCAGTCAATGTGCAATCATACATGAAAAATTGGTATGCACAAAGAACCTCGTCCCGCATAATTGCCGACAGGGCAGTTTGTGAGAGCACCCCGTATACCGCAGTGCTGACATCATTGGGTAAAACGTTGTTGTGAAAATGGGCCACAACTATCCCTGCCAGCTGATCGATTTCAGTGGATCCAATGTGAAAGATGGGCGAATGGGGTAGGAAGGGCAGAAAGCAGATTGGGGGGGGGGGGGGACTGGTTCGGACTTTTCTGGAAAAGGGTTCCGGTAGCAGTCGGTCAGGTGAAATGTTAATCAATAGTCGGAATTTCGTGCTGGCCAGAGAGACCAGCAAGAAACATAAACACGTTCTTTGTTTTTCTAACAATAATAGACTAAATTCACACAGGCTTTATGGCCAAAAAAAACAAAACACAGTTATGCAAAAATAAGGCACAAAAACAAAAGGAAAATGATCAATGCAAGTATTTATTCATTACGAATGTGTTTTAATAATAATAAGTTTACTGTAATATGAAAAATAATGGATAATACCAGTTTAGCTAAATGTGTGGTATACTACAAATGATTCATGCAGATAAAGCAATGCAGCACCATAGATTTCTGGAATGAAGCTGCAGCAACCAAACGCCAGGTACAACAGGATGGGATGAATGGCTGGTTTGGGATTGCTATGCAACCATACTGTGAATAATGGTTTCTGTGCACAGAGCTTTTCCTACAGTGGTGAGCAACGTTTCAGTAGTGTATGGGTATTTTTTGTGATTATTATTTTCCTACACAGAAATGAAATTTTTTCACCATAAATTGTACGACTAATAATCAAAGTGGTAAACCCTTAACAGAACTATTAGCTGGCTAAATTTTTCGAACCTTGGCTTTTCTAGAAAATTATTTATGTTGAACATGGAAATTGGACGATTTACGATTAAATATTTGTTTATTTTACATTCAGATTGAACACCTTTATTTTTTCGCATGACACCCTATGTTGAGCCAAATAGAAATTATTCCATTGCTAAAATTTTTCCCCGATATGGTTGGCAACCATAAGCTCTTCATTTCTATCTCTATAAATTTGTGTAGTGCTTTCGTTGTGCCTGTGAGATATGTCAAAGATGAAAGTGTGATGTTAGCTCTCAACCAGTATGCCTGAAGTATACATGCTATCGTCAGATATAACACAAGTTTGCGAGTCACTTTGAAGAACAGTCAGAAAGTGTTGTTCTTCGAGGATAACAACTACAACTATCAGGGCACAACAGTTGTTAAACTAGTGAGCATATTTCTTTGAATGAAACTTTTCTTCTAAAAAATCTAGTTGGCACATAAAATTTCAAGATGTGATGCGAGAATGTGTGAATAGTACGTATTGTTTGATTTTAGTATTAACAAACATTAGTCAATTTTCATACTTCTTTGCTGGATGGGGAAGGGAGATTGTTTAAGTCAAAGAGGGCGAATCTTACAAAACCACCACAGTTCTTCCACAAAGTTTACGGCACAAAGTGGAAATATGCAGAAATGATGCATATGAAAATTCCCAGCAGAGCTAGAACAGTACGTTACATGGCTTTCTGAGTGGTGCTAGAGCTGTCCTACCACTGGCCAACATCAAGTTAGGTGTGGTCATCCCAACAAGGCTTGTCAGAAATGACGGGGTTCCAAACTGGTGTATTGGCAAAAACATCAAACATGAATCCTATAGGTTTGCTTTTGTACCAGACTGAGTAGTTATACAAGCCCATACAGGGGAGTAGTTTAATGGGCCTGTGCAATGGAGGTACACAAAAAAGTCAAGCTTCAAAGCTGTGGCTTATAGCATATGGGGTTTCACAGAAGGTTTACAGGGGGTCTACATTGCTGGGGACATTAGGGTCTACATCCCTGTAGAAAGGTGTATTCCTGATTATTTAGGTGCATTTCCTAATAATCTGGATACTCAAGAAAGCTGCTCCCCGGTGTGGCCATAGCCTACTCAGATTCAGCAGGTAGCTGTTTGCGTTCCTCATTCTCCTCTCGCCCTTTACTAGTGTACATTTCATCACCACAGCCCCACCTTTTGGGTTGTTTTTCTTTTGTTTTTGTTGATTGGTATTGCGCAACATTGCATGTTTGGTTATGTAAGTAACCATTATTATTTGTATTAGATAGAAAGAAGAGAAACTCTTGTCTCCTCTAAAATCATAGCTACTAACTCAAATTGAGAAACCAAACGTTTATAAATTTGGGTTGATTGTTCTTGATTCATTAGTATTAGTCGTTTTGGTAAGGATTTTGTTTGTAGATAGCCAATGTCCTAAGGTCTCCTGCAATTTGTTGGCTCATTTTCTGATTTATGGATTTATTTATCTTCACAATAAATGTAGACAATTTCTGTAAAATTGGCGAATTTTTAAAAATGTGAGAAAAACGATTTTCCATAGAGATTGGAGAATTTTTCAAATATTTTATATCTTTGATCAAAATATGACAAATTTTTACATTAATCGAGAAAATTTCTTCAAGGTATGATGAAATTTCAGGATAACATTCAAATTAATAATTTTCAGAACAATCAGATTGTGCCATTTGATTGTAAAGGCATTACAAATTCCCCTATAATGATTGCCAAAAAACGCCCATAAAATGATCATTTTATGAGCCCTACAAAAAACATGGTAAAACACTCTTACTATGGACTCGTAACTCAAAGCCTTAGCTTGTAAGTCATCACCGGTAGCATGTGTGAAGCTGGTGAAACTCATTTACTCCTAGAATTCGACACTTGTAGTACTCGTAAGACTTGTAATATTGTGGTGAAACTGGGCTCAAAGAGTGTTTCCACTGATTAAATATAGACGAAAAAGGATCTGCATAATTTTCTGAACAAGATGAAAAGCTAAATTATTGTTTCAGATTCTAAGAGTCATGCTACAATTAAAATTTCAAGAGTAGGAACTAACAATCTAATGGTTTTCCTCATAAAAAACTGCACAAAAGTTTTACTGAAAATTTAAATTTCTTTGAAAGATCGACACTGCAGCTGCTCACAATAATTTGACCAATGATCACTTTGTGCTGCATCCCTGAGAAATTCTTTGTAAAAAATTAAGTAAAATTGTTAGATCCTTAGATACTACAACCCGCTGGCATTTTTTTAGTTTCCCAGAGATATGCTGGGTACAAAAACCGTTTTTTAGTTTTTCAATAACACACAAGGCTAACTGCCCATTCAGTCAATAGTTCTACAAAATTTTGGTGCAATTTCAGGGTTCAAAAAGTTAATTATTAGATCTTGCTCTCACAATCCAGGACGAAATGAAATATTGTAAATTAGATGGTCAACAACTGATGCACACCACAGTATAAAATAGCTGTACAGTATAAAATGACAACTTTTAAAAAATTATTGCAAGCTAAACAACTTCCTCTATTGGCAGAAGAAGTCTCTCAAAAATATATTTTAGATCCCATCCTTAGACCCTTGACATCTAACATGTTTTTACAATAACTCATTTTTGCTGTCTGCTTTTTGGCCTGTGCAACCGCATAAAAATGATGAAACCCTTTATTATAACACACGACATAACACAACAATAAAACATATGTGACAGAACAATATGGATGAGCAACATTTGGGCAGTAATCCTACTACCTTTCTCAGGCTTTCTACAACTTTTTCTCTTACAACTTTTCTACAACTGTCGAAATTTGGAAAAAAGTTGTAGAAAGCCTGAGAAAGGTAGTAGGATTACTGCCGAAACGTCGCTCATCCATATTGTTCTGTTACATACGTTGTTATATCATGTGTTATATTTAGAGCACGGATTCTTAAGTGCAAAAAAAGTCCAAATAAAGTGCCTAATCAAGATCAAAAAAATGGCAAATTAAGTGCACAGTTAAGTGCAAAAAAACCAATTTTACACTAATTTTTGGCCATAATAAATTGCAATAAGACGTTTTAATGGCAGCAAACTGTCAAGTTTAGTTGAAAAGAAACTTATTAAACATAACCATATTTATCATTTCAATATTTTCAAATGTTAAGCTTTGACGGGGATCAGACAATATTAATTTATATTGAGAAAACAAACGCTCTACGTCTATGTCGTGAACAATGTTTTAAATTTAAATTCCGTATTGGAGTCAGAAACAAACCATTGAAGATCAGGATTTCGGCCAAGACTGCTTGTATATTTTCTGCCGGCAAATCTATTCAAAAAATCAGACGCATCGCTGAAAATTTTCCACTGTTGATCTTTCATTAAACCTTATTTTTCAAGTTTTTACTATGTTTCTTCAAGTTTTTAACTAAAAACGTTTTTAACTTTTAAAAAATTAAAAATAGTTAAAAAGTTTTTAACTTGAAAAAAGGTTTTTAACTTTGAAAAAGTTAAAACTAGTTGAAAAGTTAAAACTAGTTAAAAAGTTATAAATAGTTAAAAAGTTAAAACTAGTTAAAAAGTTAAAAATTGTTGAAAAGTTTTTAACTTTTTAACTATTTTTAACCATTTTTTTCAAGTTTTTTATTAAAAACTATGCATTAGGTGCAACTTTTACAAAAAGTTTAAATTAAGTGCAATTAAGTGCAAGACCCCCAAATGAAGTGCAATTAAGTGCTGTTAATTAGCATTCTTTTGCATCAGACACCATGGATAATTGCATTTCTAAGCATGGGAAGTATATTCCATCAAAACAAAAGATTAAGTGCAGCACTTAAAAATCCTTGCTCTAGTTATAATAAAGCGTTTCTCTATTTTTATGTTGTTGTGGAGGTCAAAAAGCAGACAGCAAAAATGAGTTATTACAATCAGCCACAACTAACATTCAGACAAATGTTTCTACAAGTAAATTTGTTAGATCATTAGATTTTATGCCCTGCTTTTTTAAGCATCAATATTGAACAGCTGTTAGGTGATAACAGATGCACATAGATTCAAATGTTTATCAAAAATTGTGAGAATCTTTCTAGACTAAAAAGTTTGATGCACACATTTTTACAATAAAAATGTAAGTTTAATGACGAATATTGTATTGATCAGTGGGCTGGGAATGTGGTTGATGTCTCTTGACTGGGTTTCGTTATGATGGGGATGGAATCTGGATTGGCGTTCCTCTTCATTTATGGTCCCATCTTTCAATTAGTTGCTGTAGAAAGACTACTGTTCACTGTGGCGTGATTTCGAAATATACATTTTTTACCGGCACAAGGGTGTTATCAGGCGCTTGTCTTTCTTTTGAGGGTTCTTTATCACAGCAGCATTCCTGAGATGCATCTTGGCTTCTGCAGCAGTCGAATCGGCAAAAAGTTGGCAGGGATGATTGCAGTGTAACAGAGTGTGCAATGGCCTGGTTAACAAGAATTGGCCATTCAGTGGTGCCAATCTCTGCTTTCATGGCACTGAGGATGCTGCAAGCCTTGGCGATGGCATTGGCAAATTGTTGAATGTTTGTGAGGGTTTTGCCTTGGTCCCCAGTTGTCAATTGGTAGTTAACAGACATTTTAGTCAGAAATGTGTCTACTACTTGTTTGTGCCGGAAAGTTTCAACTTTATTTTGATATAATAATTTAACATATGAACATACCTTGCCCAACAATGCTGTTGGTTTTTTGCCAGCTTCGGGGGCAATGGCAGCCTGTCGGGGATGGACATAGTCTATCTCCAGGTTGCGAAGAAATAGCCAAAGTCGACGCGATTTACGTTGACACTGATTTGCATAGACACCGTGCATAAAAATGCCAGTCGTCTATGTTTTTGGTCATTCTTTGATTGATTGTTTATTTTATGATAAAGTGAATCGGCGGCCAATTGGCCATATTATTATAATATTAATTTATTATATTTTTGTGGAGTTTACCCCGAAATACAACGTCCCTCGCTCGGACATTTATAGGACGACTCGCAGCAGAGGGAAGGCAGGTTAGACCCCGGATTTCTGGAGAGCCACCCAGCGTGCAAGTCTACATTTACAACTCAATTCTCGGCCTGACTTCTAGGTTTGCCCCTGTTTTGAAGTTACTTGAGCTCAGAGAGTTATTAAATCTTCTGCAGTTCTTAGGAACGAAAGCAGGAGATCTTCGTTGATTTTGAGACTGACCGAACTGTTGCAAACTGATTCTACCTAAGGTTTCGGCCTGATTAGGTGAATTAGCGAGTGACTGATTAGGTCTATTTTTGATACCAATTCATTTATTACATTTCTCAATTCCAACACCAAGTCTCATCTCAACAAGTGGTGGCTTCTGACACTCAAAGTAACGGAAAATCAGAGGCAAACTCGAGGAGTCAAAAAACCTATTGCTTTGCTTTTTATAGAGAATTGGGAGGTTACAAAATGAGTAAAGACAACCTAGGTGGCCTCAAGAGTTTGGGTTTGCCCAGAACACCACGGGGAAAAAAGGCCCGTGATACAAAAAAGTTAATAGTCCTAACTCCAGCTGAAACTTCAGCTGAAGAGGACAATTGCTCAGATCATAGGCCTTTATGGGTGGAAAATGAAGGCAACCGACCTACAACCTCGTCAGCTGTCGAGAGGGAGGATGATGACGCGATATTATTGTCGAATGAAGAACAAATATTCAAAATTCCGTCGTCGATGAACCTCCCGAAGAGAGGCGAATATTTACAACCGCCTATTACAGGACCGGCGCGTCCATTACTGAAGATGAACATTCCGGTTTTGGATCAACAGCAGCGCCGGCCGACAAATGAACTCGCCCAATTATTGGATACTTACCATCGATTATATTGGGACAATGAGCGGGAAGAACACCACAAAAATCCTCGAAAGAGCTCATTGGAGGATAAGCTGGACCAAATCATGAACAGGTTAGATGTTTATGATAGCATATTCACCAACATTGCTAATACAGGTTCACAGAAAGCCAGTAAGGCAAATGAACCGAGGCAAAGCAATGCTGGCTGTTTGGAACAAGGTGGTGCATTGAAGTTTGAGCAGGCCCAGGAAGAGTTAGCATGGAAAAATGATGGCATCACTCTTTAGCAAGACTGTAGACGGAAAGACCAAAAGTCAAGTCTTGGTCCTAAAGAGCAGTATATGCCTCATTTGCCCACTACCTCAAAAGTGGAGCAGAGAGTGAGCAGTTGTGGTTTTGACGAAGGCGTAAAAAACCCGAGTCTGATAAATCCAACTGTATCACAACAGAGCAGTTGTATTAGGGGAGAGACCCCCAGTGTCAGGCAGCAGGTTATGCCTACAATGATTCCGATTGATCCGGCTTTATGAGTCAATCCGGCTCAAGTAGGCCTAACTGTCTATGACATTGAAAGGGCGATCAAACCGAAATTACTGCAATCTGATATGCCAAGTAAGCAGGTTCTTGCTTTTCTAGTGGAGCTAGAAGGTGAGTTTCGAAAGAATACTCCCGATGAGGTGAAGCTAGAAGCATTAACCCGTTTGTCAAGGCACTTGCCGAAAGAATTGGCCGAAGAGTCAATGACATATAGGGAGGCCCGAGACAAGATTTTGAATTATTGTGCTCCAGACTGTAACCTGGACATGCTCAAATGAGACTTATTGGATATTAAACAGGAACCCGATGAAGCAGCAACCAAATTTCTAAAAAGGGTCCGAGCACATGTGAATCTCGTTTACCAGAGTGAAACAAAGGAGTTTAAAAATAAAGTAATCATTGAAACCTTTTTCTACAGGAGTTCTTTAACTTATCAATTAGAACTGCAGAAAGACATAGCAAAATTCAAAAATTGGTATGATCTTTCGCAGGCAGTCTATGAGATAGAGTTAAAGTACAGGAATGCTATTAGAACATTTGGGCCAAGAGAGCAGCCCATGATGATAAATACGGCACAAACGGAAATTGCTGAAGAGCAGCAAGCGGATGTGAATGTAATCTAAAGGCCTTATGAAAGCGCCCAAAAAGGCAATAAGGACTTTAGAAGACCAAACACAGAAAGGCAAACTCTAATTCAATCTTTGCAAAATCAATTGATAGATATAGCAGATGATGAAGTACTTGAAGTACCTCCGCAACAGGCCATAATGCCTCGGCAACAGCCTGTTGAGGAGCCAAAAAAGGACTCCCTCATGGTGGCTTTATCTACAGAAATTGTCAAAATGGCACAATGTTATGAAAAGATTAGGAACTCGACCAAAGCTCAAGAGGAAGCCATAACTGCTTTAACTCGGAAAGTTGATAAAGCGAAAGCAAAAAGTCAACAAGAGGTTCAGCAGCGAAAATGGTGTACTTACCACGAAAACAACACCCACAATACGGTTGATTGTAGAACCTTGAATTTTTATAAAGGTCTACAAAATCGTGGAAGGTGTGGAAATAGTGGAAGAGGCTTTGGAAGAGGAAGTCCTAGAGGAAGTTTTGGAAATTTCCGAGGTAGAGGAAATTTCAGAGGTAATTTCAGAGGAAAGTACGGAGGAAGTAGAGGAGGTTTCAGTAACGAAGGTGAAAGGGGAGCTTATCAAGTTTTGTTTCCTGATGATGAGGCGGAAAATTTGCAAGAATATGCCGAGTTCCAGGAATACGTAAAGTTGAAGAGGCTCAGGGAGCAGATGAGATTGTTACAAGCTACCACCCAACTGATGTTACTAGGACCAAATCTAATGGACCAACAACCAGTAATCGCAAATCAGAGTTCAAATACCCTGTTGGTTCCACAAAAGGTAGTTAGTCGGTCACAAGCCTCCGGGCAGACAGACCAACCGCCGAGTAGTGGTATCAATAGTGTACAGCAAGAACCAATGATGGAGATGAAGTTGTGTGGCCTACATAACTGTGCCATGGAGAAAGAGGAGAATGTGCCGGAAATGGAATGCAGTGCCAACTATGGTAGAAAGGCAACTGCAGAGGAACTGGATATGTTAGCAAGACACCCTAGAACACAGCCATTTCACATCAGAGTAAATGTGTGTTCTACTACTGCAAAAGCACTGATTGACACAGGAGCTCAGTGTTCAGCGATGTCGGGTGATTTCTTGAAAAAATCACTTGGACTGGAGTATACAGCGTACCCTAAGATCCTAAAAGTCACTGTCCCCAATGGTAAAGTAGTTAGTGCACATGGTTACGTTCAGTTTCAAATGGGATGTGATTATGGCCGTTTTCCAGTCAAAGCTATCATAATACCAGGGTCCGCAGAAGATCTAATATTGGGAACAGACTTCCTAGCACATCCAGAAGTCAATACGGTAATAGACTTTGGAAAAGGTTCAATGACTATGATGGGTGTAAAGAAAAGTATTGATTTGTTAACATCGGATAAGAAAGCGATTCCAATAGTTGGGATGCATAATCCGATGATAGCAGAATCAATACAAGAAAATTCTATTGAAGAAGATCAATGTTCGACAATCCAGCAGCTAGAAGATCTAGTTCCAGTAGTGGCATGTAATAGAATTTAGATTCCACATGGAACAGATCAGCTAGTGAAAGCTAAATTGTGGAATAAATCTTCGGCAAATAGAATAAATGGAATCATCGTAGAAGGAGATGATTCAGAAACGAGATTCAGAATAGATGATACTATAGTTGACGGTTCAAAGGAGGACTTTGTGTTGATGATCTCCAATAATACGGGTCCCGGTTGCCTGATAGAACCTAATCAAGTTCTTGGCTACTGTAACTCTGTATTTCGGGGAGAATCAAGTGTATCACTTTTACAGGCAAGAAATAGTGGAGAAAGTAGCCTGGAGGGCATTTTCGATGCCTAGGAATCAAAATTCGATGGAGTTATGTTTCTGGAAGCATTGTACAAAATGACCTTTAAAGCTACAGTGTCAGAGGAACAGAAAGAGATGGCGATACAGCAACTCGTGAAATACTGGGATGTATTTAGCCTACCTCATGATCCTCTGACAACTACTCCCCATCTTACTTGTAAAATTGATACAGGTGATGCTAGCCCTGTGGCAAAATATTACTACAGAGCTGCCATTCCATTGAACAGCGACCGTATATCAGAGACTGCTTTCCTGTGTCAAGAAGGGTTGTTTCAGTTCAAAGTAATGCCCTTTGGACTGAAAAATGCACCAGCCGAGTTCCAGAGGATGATGGAAAGAATCCTTCATCCTCATGTTTGGAAGATATGTCTAGTTTACATAGACGATATCATAGTGTTCTCGAATACGTTTGAGCAACACATAGAGAATTTAAAATTGGTCCTGGATGCTCTGAGACGAGCCCAGATTACACTTAAATCGAAAAAATGCGAATTCCTACCAAAGAAGGTTCATTTTCTTGGTCACATTTTGGATTCTAATGGAATTTTGCCCGATCCGAAAAAAGTGCAAGCTATTAAGGAGTTTGAATTCCCGGACTCAGTCAAGCGTATGCAAAGGTTTCTCGGAATGCTCCAGTGGTGTAAAAAATTTATAACGCATCTGGCAAAGCATGCAGAACCTTTGTATAAGCTGACGGCCAAGAAAAGGAATAAATGGCTCGTCACAGAGGATCATTACAAAGCATTTAATGCTTTGAAAGAAGCACTGGTATCAGTTCCATTTCTTAGGTACCCAGTAATGGATGGCTCAGCCCAGTTCCTTCTGCAAACCGATGCCAGTGGAACAGCACTAGGGGCTGTTCTGTATCAAGAGTCTGGAGATGACAAGTGGGTCATAGCATACAATAGCCGTGTGCTAAAAGAGGACAAGAAAAAGTGGTGCACAACCGAAAGGGAGTGCCTCACGATTATCTACGGCCTCAAAATCTATGGGCACTATTTATTGGGGCAGAAAGTATTGATTAAGACAGATCACAGACCACTGTTATCAATGAAAGTCAATACTACAACAAATGACAAATTGAAACGGTGGTATCCGATCATAAATCAATACAACCACAAGTTAGAATACGTGCCCGGTAGACAAAATGCTATGGCTGACTTTCTCTCCAGAAAGGATGAGCCAGAGGATGTGGTGAAATCACCACCAAAGTGGGAAAGCATGTTCAAATCGGATGTTGTTTCCTCCGATGTCAAAGGAATAATAAAAGAACAACAAGAACAACAACAAATTTCCTTGGTGGCCAAGAGGAACAACATCTCTGAGGAGAATAAATCCCACAAGGATAAAAAGGAAGGAGAGGATGCTCAAAATAGTCCTAAGGACGAAAGAGAGCATTCTAAAGGAGTAGAAGCGGTAGTAACCCGAAGCAAAGCTCATGTTTCGGAAAAGGTGCAGAAAGAAAATCAGGAAACTAATAAATCTGTGATACCTAAGGAACAAGACAATGTGCAGTGGTTACACCCTAGAAAGGTGGAGGAATTTGATAAACCAGGAACATCAGGAGAAGAAGAGATATCTATTGGCCTGGTCCCAGATGACTTGATGAGCAAACTGCAAAAAGCAGAGGAAAGCTTGAAGCCAATCTGGGACAGATTAGGTGCAAATAGCACAACAAAGTATCACACTGGGTTCTACGAAGAAAATGGTGTATTGTATAGGGAAACTGAGGCAGAAAGCGAAGACCAATTGGTCGTACCCGCAAACCTCAGGGACTCTGTACTGCATCAGCATCATGGTGCTGTAATAATGACACACCAGGGTTTCAAAAGAACTCTGAGTGTCATGAAAAGGCATTATTGGTGGCCTGGCATGGAAAAAGACGTCAGGGAATGGATAAAATACTGCGTTGTCTGTCAAATGGCAACTGCAGGAAAGCCATCAATTCCTCCGTTGATACCCATTGTGCCACAAGGTCCATTCGACATTGTATCCGTGGATATAGTAGGAATTTCGCCTTTGGGAGAAAGAATGCCCTATGTTATAGTTTTTCAGGACTATTTCACAAAATGGGTTGAAGCTGAAATGATCCCAGATCAATCAGCAAACTCAGTTGTGAATGCATTCTTAGAAGCTATAATATTTAGGCATGGAACACCAACGAAACTCCTAAGTGACAATGGATCTTGTTTTACTTCGGATTTAATGAAATCAGCAGCGGAGGGAACACAGGTTAGACGGCAACGTCTCCCTAGACCCACTGTCTCACCAGGCCCACCGGCTCAGTAAACCCAATGTCTCATTAGGCCCACCGAAAGGGTGTCATTAATCCCACCGGAATTCTCAGTAGACCCACTGCGCCAATCCGAGGTGTCTCACTAGACCCACTATTAAATTTGTTGCATTATTCCCACTGTCTCACATGGCCCACTAGTATAAAATTCGAGTAATGCGCAATATTTTTCAATCAGGTGAAATATTATATAAATACAAAGGAACATGACCGTTTCAGCATTATACAACAATCAACGAGTTAAGCATTATGAAACAAGCGAGCAAATATGCAAATCAGGTCTTTGTCAGGAATCTAAAAAAAGATTTCCAAAAAAACTTAGCGTCTCATGTCCAAAAATGGCATAATACGTGGTATGACAAAGATGTTCATAGTAGTGTTTAGTTTTGGATGTAGTATTATTTGTTAGTTTCACGAAATTATCCGTTTGTTAGTAATATTAGCAATGAATTACGCCGTTATGCAATTGTTGACCAAAATCTCAGAAATGCGAAAACCGGTTTCGTCAACAATCGGCATAGGATTGGAAATGATCCAAATATTGATTTGCTTTTGGAAGAAATTCAAAATTACGCGAATTATGTGTATCATTTAATTGGATAGTTATTTTAATTGATGGCATGCGTTAAAAAGGCAGATTTGAACAAAAAAAGTTGCTGCCAAACCAAACAATGATGGTTTCATTAAATTGGCAATAGTGCAAGAATGACTAGCAGTTCAATTGATACAAGGGTTGCGAAATGACCTGTTCCCTCCAGAAACCAATTTCCATACTTGATCGCAAAAATTTGTAACCACTACCTTATAGCGAATTCAATTCTGCATTGAATGGTTTAGTTGGCATTACAGATGTCCAAATATTGAATGTTTTTTCATCAAAAACAGAGCACGAAGTCAAGATTTCCAATTTTTCAGCATATTTATCAAATTCGACAGGATAAATGATAACATGCAGCTTCAAACTTTCATTTAGTTCTGTGAAGGCAGCTAGAAGAGAATAATGATGCTTGGTAGTAGTTGTAGTTCACCGTTTTCTGAGACATTTGATGAGGAAGTAAAAATTAAAGGTGAAAAAATGCTTAAAAAATTTTAAAATGTGACTTTTGCGAATTTTTACTTTTTTCATTGCCCCATTCACTGCCGAACATTGCTTAACTTAATTAAGCACCTTAAACACCATAAAATGTAAGGTTGAGACCGTCAAATTTGATCCAAAGGGTGAACAATTCCTAAAACTGGACATGTTTTGTTTTTTATCAATAAAACATACAATATTTGCACTTCTGTAATGCAAAATACATCATTCAACGCAGAATGGAATTCCCTACAAGATGGTGGTAACAAATGTTCGTGATCATGTGTGGAATTCGGTTTTTGGAGCGAGCAGATCACTTCGCCACACCCTGTCGTTATGTCATTTTTTCACCAAGATTGAAAAATATTGTGCATTACTCGAATTTTACTAGTGGGCCATGTGAGACAGTGGGAATAATGCAACAAATTTAATAGTGGGTCTAGTGATACACCTCTGATCGACGCAGTGGGTCTACTGAGAATTCCGGTGGGATTAATGACACACTTTCGGTGGGCCTAGTGAGACATTGGGTTTACTGAACTGGTGGGCCTAGTGGGACAGTGGGTCTAGCGTGGCACAATCAGGTTAGACCTCGGATTTCTGGAGAGCCACCCAGCGTGCAAGTCTACATTTACAACTCAATTCTCGGCCTGACTTCTAGGTTTGCCCCTGTTTTGAAGTTACTTGAGCTCAGAGAGTTATTAAATCTTCTGCAGGTCTTAGGAATGAAAGCAGGAGATATTTGTTGATTTTGAGACTGACCGAACTGTTGCAAACTGATTCTACCTAAGGTTTCGGCCTGATTAGGTGAATTAGCGAGTGACTGATGAGGTCTATTTTTGATACCAATTCATTTATTACACTTCTCAATTCCAACACCAAGTCTCATATCAACAAGCGAGCTTGCGTTTGAGGGTCACTTGATTGCAATCTGGTGTCGATTGAAACATAAGGAAATTGTTTGCATCTTTGTAGTAAGTCATGTCTTGGATCATATCACTCAGCATGCCAAGGGAAAGACGGCATGGCCTGCTCATTTTTGATGTGATTTGGCGTGTCATAACTGAATTCATTTTCAAGATAAATTAAAAATTGTAGAAGCTTTTTGTTGGTTGACATGCTGTCCATAACAAGCAGGTGCACACTATTGAAATTAGTCTTGATTCAACTATTTTCTTCACCATGCGACGAACGTGGTGGGTCATAGTGGTGGTAAGAGGTGTCATAATAGTCATCAGGCAGATAGTCCAAGAAGCCAATTGTTTGGCCGGTGGTGGTGTGCATAGTCTATCACCAAGTGAGTGATTCGTTCCCAAATGAGTGATTCCTAAGTGGGCTATTCACAAGTAAGCGATTCTCAAATGAGCAATTCACAGGTGACTGATTCCCAAGTGAGCGAATTACCTAGTGAGCGAATCACCTAGTGAGCAATTCCCATGTGAGCAATTCCCAAGGGAGCCAATTCCCTGGTGAGTGAATCCCCAATTAAGTGATTCTTATGTGAGGGATTTCATGAAACATCACATTACAAGTTGTCATTTTAAATAACCGTAGTCTCCAGTATAATTCTAGCACAGTTTGATGTGCTTGAGTCTTCAATCTCATCAAAAGAAAGGAAATGTAAACAAAAATGAAGACATTAAGAATACGTGAAAGTAGGTGGAAAATCATTAAAAAAGAAAGAAAACATGAAGACAGTAACAAGAAAGAGGGAGCAACATAGAGAAAGCAGCCAGCAAGAAAGAAAAAAATGTGAAAAAAGAACAAAAAAGAAAACATCAGGAGAGATTGAAAGCAAAAAACTAAGACAAAAAAAAATCAGGGAAAATTACAAAGGATAAAATTATGTAGAATATAGAGCTTGTGGTACGGTATAAGAATTATATGAAAAACAATGAAGAAAAATCACAAAAGATAAAATTATCTAGAAAACAGAGCATTACGAATGGCATGAGAACTATAAGGGATATTATGCTTATTAAAAATAAGAACTTGGGATTTGTTGTTTCATGAGCAAAAACGAAAAAGGTAGAGGAAAAGAAAAATGAAAGTAAAAGAAAGCAGAGACAACGAAAGAATGAAGATGTAGAAGCATACATAAACGATAACATTAACAATACACACAGAAAAGGAGACATATCAGGTAAAGAAGGAAAAAATGAAGAAAGTTATATTACATTGTGGATTGCTGGGACCCACTCACATGAGAATCGCCCAATTGGGAATTCACTCGTTTGGGAATTTGCTCAATTGGGAATTGCTCACATGGGAATTGCTTACTTGGGAATTCGCTCACATGGGAGTTTGCTCAATTTGGAATCTCTTACTTGAGAATTCCTCACTTGGGAAATGCTCACTTGGGAATCGCCCACATGGGAATATCCAACAGGCATTGCCATGGCCAGCTATGGGTATAGTCATCTTCATCAGGGATGGTACAGAAAATTTTGTTGTAGTAGATTATTTCCATGGGTGGTGCTGGTTTTAATGCACGACAGCACTCATGAGTAGGCCAGAACAGGCTCAGGTTCTCTGTAAGTGTCGTTTGTGATATAAATATCATGCACATCATCAGGGGGAGGCCAGAAACCAGTTGGTGGTGGTCTAAGAGTCAGTTGGCTATTGGGTTGGCTGTGATGGTTGCAATCATTTGTTTCATTTGCTTGGCAAAGGTCAGAAAATTGGGCATTAGTTGCTTGAGTTTGTTTTTCAATGTCACATTGGACTTGCAATTGATGGGCTTGGAGTTGGTTGATAATATCGCCAATTATTTGATCAATGGTTTGGACCATCAGTACATTGTTAATAATTCTCACAGTGGGGATACTTTGATATTGGATGGTGTCATGAGCATGGGTATGGAAATTTTGAACTTAATAGGCATTGGCAATGGCAATACTGCTTCAGTGGTCACTACTTGCTTGGGTTGCAGCTGGAGACAGTGAAGGTTCAATATTAACAAAGGAGTCTATTGACTTGGCATGGTTGATGCCAGCATTAGAGTTTGGTGCCACAGTGAGGGTTTGACGCATGAGTTGAAGGTACACTTACATGCCAGCACTATCAGTTCCAATAAGGCATGTGACCTGTCACAGACCAAAGGGCAAGGCTACACTCATTGGCGGGATGGCAGTTGAGGCTTGCAGGAGAATTTGTCAAGCTTTTATTTTGAGGGGCTCCACAACTGGAAGTAGAAACTTGTGGATTCATAGGTGTTAGACTCACTTGAGGCAGCATGCTGGGCTGAACCAAAGCAGTGTTGGTGGGTGACAAAATTGGCAGATTTGGTTGTCGATTGTCAAAGAGGCCGTGCATGGCCTTATTTGCAGAAATTGGTGAGTTTGAGCAGGATTGTGATCATTTGTTGGGTGGCATATGTTGGATTTGCGGCATAGTCATTAATGATTAGTAGAAATCTTTATAACTATGAGCGCTAGAGTGGCGAGGGAGATTGTACAGAATTGGCATTCAACATCTGATGCAGCACTATGGTGGGGAAATGAGAGGTGCAAACCAAGTGGCTTACCAATGTTATATGTGAAAATAAGGGATAGTTAAGT
Organism: Romanomermis culicivorax; assembly: GCA_963922205.1. NCBI lineage: Eukaryota > Metazoa > Nematoda > Enoplea > Mermithida > Mermithidae > Romanomermis > Romanomermis culicivorax. The sequence continues at coordinate 718,634 of CAWUHX010000155.1, read as the reverse complement.
CTCCCAGGGGTTGTTACCCGTTCCAGTCCATAAGTCAAAAGAGAATAGAAAATTGGCAGGAGAGATAGCCAGGAATCATCCTTAATGTATGAGTTTCCTACCAACCCAAGCTTACCCGAAATGGACTTAAAGCTTAAGAACTTAAACCCCACAAATAATGGCCTGAATTGGTAAACCTTTGGTTCGATATTTTTAATATAAGTCAAAACCAATATTTAACTTGAGAAAGAGGAGCACTGTCTCCTATATACTTTAAACTAATCTAAAATGCACACACTAACAAAAAAACCAATTATGATTATGCAATATGGACTAGTACACAATAAAGACATACGGGGGTGTGGCTAAATTTTATACATTTATGTCTGCTAACAAAATTACATCAAAAACATGCAAACAAGGATAAAAAAACATGAGATGAAAATTTTCCAGAAATTCTTGATCATCAGGCTAACCATTTAATGCTTATAGCGTTCTAAGCTTGCCTACACAAATTATTCACCGTGAGAGGATGAATGGCTGTGACTGTCTGAGTCAGCTACAGGAGTAGAATGAGGAGTTACACTCAGAATGAAACTTGGTTATTGAGACTATTAGTAGAAGGTAACAATCACTAGACCAAGGACACAACTTACACTGGGGCTTTCATTCATTAACTACAAACAAAAATTTCAAAACCAATGTTTTTTTATCTTCATTATACTTTTATATTTTTTTAAACATAGTTTTTTACCAAGTTTGAGTTAAACATATGTTTTCTTTTTGTTCTTCACTCATTTAAAGTACTTTGATTTCTGAGATTATTTAAAAATCTGAAGTTTGATATTTGTACCAACATCAAGTTTATTGTCAAACTTAGATGGGATTCGACAGCTGTTGTGATGCTTTAGCTAAAGTTTATGATGCCCTTTTATGATCCACAATTTTTTGTTGCAAAATCACAAGGCTGGTCTTGACAGCATCAATGGTGAGAATCAAAGTGGCCATCTGGAAAACTCAGTTGAAGACGAAAATGAGGCTGCTGTTTAGGCATTTGATGAAGAAAACAGACATATCTTAATTAATATCATAGTCCTGTATGTGGAATTATGATGCTCATATACCCTGGCTACCCTTCTGCAGTTTCTGGGAGGCTCAACTTGGTTGTTACCATAATGCTAACTGGACAAACTGAGTTAGAGTTAAGAAAGGAGGTTATTGAGCAATAATGCAATATGAAGGTAATCATTGGAGTGAACAAAAATAAACACAAATTAGTAATACAAAATGACGCAACATGTTGTGCAGGTCTTTTCTTAAGAGGCATAGGAAAACATTGAGGCTTCTGGTCTGAACTGATCTGTTAGAACTACTCCCTTGGCTACGCCTCGGTGATAGTGCAACAGTCCGGTTCCCCAGACCTACAACAACAAAGATTACTTTAACTTTAGATGCGGGGCCTCACCAGAGAGCTCCCCAGTCTCCTAGATGAGACAAGGAATCCCCTCAGGGATAGACTTACTTGAATAGAACCCTTAGCGGGTTTTCCAATGCTTGCTGACTACAAGCTGGCGCCTGGGCCTTTGGCCCTCCGCCTTCGGCCATTGGTAATATCTAAAGAATAAACAAATATGTAAATCAATATTTCCGACGAAATGTTAAAGAATGTGGAATGACCACAGTTGAATAATATGCAAAAATAAGACGGAAATCCTGGAAAATATTTTATGGACGCCAGCAAAATATATCAAGAATATAATAAAAACGAATATAGTGAACGAATGATTTTCACTATCATTTTTGGTCCTTCTGTGGCGCTCCACTTCCATGCAAATGTCTGTGCCGCTGGTCGTCCATTTATTCGATTTGGATGGTGATTTCCCAATGCGACTTTGCCATCAACAGGGTGCCCAACCAACACTACAAACCCACAAGCAAAACCATGTCAAAACCTAAAGGAACCCAAAAGTGCCCGGCTGCAAATAGACTAGACACCTAAGCAGGCCACACTCCAAGCACCAACTCTATACTTCTGAAAGATAATGAATCATTTAAGAAAGTAAAAGGTTATCAGTGAGGCACACCATATGCATAATAAAATCGTGGCACATTGTCACTGGCAGCCAAAGACAATTGCACCATCATGACAATGCGCCAGGCCATACTTTGTCAATTTAGCTGGTAATTGCCTTCGCACCCTCCTCCTTAGACAATGCAGACCTTTCTCTGTCAGATTTTTTCCTGCTTCTCAAATCGAAAGAAAATTTGAATGGAAAGCACTCAGATTTGATTTCTGACATGAAACATGCCATTTTAACCTTAAACTATTCGAGATCCCATGATTTTTACATGTCTGGCTTAGAATTCTGGAGATGTTGTATGGAGAAGTGTTATCAGTTGGATGCTGATTTTGATCAGACATCATGAATAGCACTCAATTTTAAGTCTCAGAACTTTTGATACTCTGGCATACATAGGCTCCATTGTCATACAAATTTTGATAAATAATTTTAATGAGAGGCGAGGTATATGTGGTGAGATTACAGTAGTGAATGTAGATGAGAGCAATCGAGAAAATATCACTGAATTGATATGGCTACAGTAATTTGCCAGTGAAGCTGTTCCAGAGATGGATCTGCAAGTTAAACTGCTTGTAAAGTTGCACAAAAAACAGACAACACATTACAACAACATAGAACGTAGAAAAACATCCCAATGCATGCCCAGCAATCTCATTCCAAGCATTCCATTACAAAATTTTGTGAAAGAGAGAGATAGACTGCGTCATTGACTTTTGATAGCATTAATTTCATTTAAATAATCTTTGTTTTACAACTCCATCTTTTTCATGCTAGGCAAAGCATTGAAAAGAGCCTTTTTGATTTCTACAGTCTATGCTGCTGAACTGTCGACATGCACCAAAAGCTATATCATGTAATATGCATGGGAGGTGAAACTGCTCATATACAGTAAAATATGCAATTTTGCTCCTAAAAATTGTTGAATATAGCATGCCTAAAATAGTGAACTATATATTTAAGCTTGCTAGCAAGAATCGATGTATTATTTTCAAAATATAACATTTTAGATTCACTGTGCTTATTTTCATTTTAGACAAAAGTTCTTGACCGAAAATGGTTTCTGTTACCGTATTATTATCATGCTGTATATTAACTTGCCGCGTCACTGTAAGTATACCATTCCCATATTTGCAGAAAATTTTTATCATTCTCCATTGACTCTGTGGAATATTGTTGCATGCTATATTTTGGGCCATTCATGTAATTGAAGAGTAGCTAAGGCACAATTGAGAGTTGTTAGAATTTCTTTAGACAGAGCTTGAAGAATGGATATGCTTGTTTTTCGGACCACGTTGACCTCCTGTGGATAGAGTACAAAGACATTCAATCATGAAGAGAATTATGTCAAGCTGCTCTATTCAAATGGCTGCTCAGGTCAGAAGACGTCAGCAACATGAGCAAAGATGCTACCAGCTTGCACATGGCAGATTACTGCAGGTTTAGGGCTTCCTATAAGTTGAGGCCAATACAGAGCAACAGTTTTCCATAAGACTAAACACAACCTTCAGTTGCAGCATCACATAAGTTTGCTGAGACTGGAACTGACACATGCTTGCAATCGAAAAGCAATCAGGGCTGCTCCAGATACTTCCTGCAGGCTGAAATGCAATACAGTAGATACTCACTATAATAGTGGGGTACTGTAAGCATTCGAATGTCCTCCACCTATGGCAAAGACAATGAATAAAAATAAAAATAATTATGTAAAATATAGTAAAGTAAAGTAAAGTAAAGTAAAGTAAAGTAAAGTAAAGTAAAGTAAAGTAAAGTAAAGTAAAGTAAAGTAAAGTAAAGTAAAGTAAAGTAAAGTAAAGTAAAGTAAAGTAAAGTAAAGTAAAGTAAAGTAAAGTAAAGTAAAGTAAAGTAAAGTAAAGTAAAGTAAAGTAAAGTAAAGTAAAGTAAAGTAAAGTAAAGTAAAGTAATCTTATAAGTAAATCTAGTATTTTGTAATATGGAAAATTGAAAATCTTTCTGGTACTCCATGTTGGAATGAGAAAGAAATTGCAAATTATTAGCTTGATTCTTAATTATTCCCCAATTTGGTGAAAACATTTTTTTGTATGATAGAAATCTGAAATATTTCTAGGTATTCTATACTGGAATAAGGTAATAATGTAAATTATTTTTATTATGATAATTACTATTATTATAATGTGAGTGAACTAACTAGAATGATGGTATGATTTTCATGTGAAAAAAAACTTTGAGGAGAAAAATAAAGGCTATGACTATGTCTGGGTTTGGAACTTGTGAAATGGACAAAGATTATGGAACATGTACACAAGCATACACCAAAAACATGTCAGCTAACAACTTTTCTGCATGTCTGATTTTCAGATTTGCCTATCGAATCCAATGTGGAGTCGTCTCAAGCGAGTTAAGGCTGATGAAGATGCAGAACCTCATTCAAAACCTTGGATGGTGTCCTTGCAAAGAAAATGTGGTTCATTCCTCATCAGTCGCAAGCCTCATCTTTTTTTAACTGATGTTCATAAAGGATCATCAGATATTTTGCTCACTGCAGCACACTGCATTGTGCCTGCTTCGTAAGTGTAATTGTTTGTTTTCAATCATTGCATTTTCAGTCAGCCATTTTAGTGCGAGTCTCAAAAATCAAAACCTTTATAGTATTAGGGACAGTAAAACTGTCAAAAAAGTCATATTTTAATATAAAAGATATCATTGCACAGAAAAATGCTAGCAGCTAGAGAATTTACAGAAAATGGTATAATTTGGTTTCAGTTAGTTGGAACTAGAAAATTTGGGTTTTTTACTGAACTATTCCATGTTGAAAATTATCTTTTCCTGTTATTTTTTCCTGTATAATCTGGTTTTACTGATAATTCAGTCACATTTTACCCTTTTTGGAATGAAAATAGACTTTTCATGATTCAAAGAGCTCTCATCACTATTGTATAAAGGTCATCAGCTGGTTCAGTCTTGTACCCAGAAGGTAACGGGTTTAAGCCACCAACTGTGTGTTGTATTCCTGATGTTTCAGCAGCATGGATTTTTGCATATAACAAACATATACAAAATTGAGTTTTGCATCTGGTGGACAATTTCTGTAGAGCTTTTCGACATTTTTTTACTTTTCTATAATTGCATATGACCAACATATAACAAACAGATATACAGGGCATTACAGTTTTGAAGCTTGGCTACTATTTGGATGGTCCTTATTAAATATTTTCATTTCTTGAAAATGTTAATGAAATTTTCAGACATGATCCAGCCTTCAATATACAGTACCCATCGATTGTTGCTTCACTGGGGAAACATAATTTAGCAGTATACAATGAACCACACCAAGTTAAAATACCTGTTGAGAAAGCAATCATTCATGAGCAATACCGTTCCTACTATAATGATATTGCCATTATCAAATTGGAAAAACCAGTACAGTTCAATGAATATATACGACCGATTGCTTTGTCCCAATTCACTCTAGACAACGTCGAAAATTGCTCTTTGAGTGGATGGGGCAAGAGCCAAAATGGAGGTATGATTTATCTGTCTCTGATTCAAAATCATTGAGTAGAAAAGTATGATAAAAAAAAACGAAAAAGTGAGCTACAATCGCAATAACACAACAAATCAGGCTGAAAATGTGGTACAACAACCTGTTCGACGTCACTGTTTTGTGGGAATTTGTTGAGATCCGATGGTTGTCAAGAAGTTGCAGCAGAGAAATAAAAAGTTTCCTTCACCTGCTGAGAGTATTAGAGTTCACATGCATTCCTATAATTGGAAGGCGCACATAAATTCCCAGTAAGCTATGCGCTCAAAATTCTCAGCTGTTCCAATCTGCAGAAGTATGATGCCTAACCTTCAGTATGATTAGATTTCAAGATACTTCCAGAAAACGTAATTGTAAAACTAGTGTCCTGACTTATTTTTAACAATCTTGTTGTTGAAGACTTTGGACAACTGTGTTTTAACTGTCATAATTTTCAATGTACCTCATACCATTGCATTGCCCTATTTGTAACACAGCACAATATCATGTTCATACTCACATTGCTTATGCATAATGTTAGAGCATACTTATTTCCTGTGTATCCTAGCAAATATATTACAACCTTTTTCAGAAAGCGGGTTTTTAAACTGTTGTGGAAAACTTGTACATTAATAAAATACAACAACCCTTTCCCCAGTGTAAAATTTTTTGAGTACATGCCCACTGTAAAACTTTTCAGTACATGTACAAAATTTGGGTAAAGATGCATGTTTTTTAAGTGTTGATATATCACCATTGCACTTCTGGATAGAATGAAGGCGATTTGAGACTTCATCATATAGTCACACTTAACTTGTCTTTTCAGCATTAAAGACAACAGTTTTGATGGGCATGGTCGATTCAGGGACACTCTACCATGCAAAACATGGAGTGAATCCAGGCATATCTTCAGTAAGCGCTCATTAATATGAAGAAAACGGTCACTGACCACTACAATAACTTTGGTTATGAGAAATGTTGGTTATCTTGAAGACAATTTTTTTCAATTGAAGAACAAAAAGTTTATCCTTGAGTATGCAAATCAAAGTCATGGCAATGAATATGACCTTCTATGCACCTCCATAAAAATTTCGACCTCTAACTTGAGTTTCAGTTTACAGGCTCCAAATTAAATAGTTTTATTTGAAGAAGTAGATCGAGAAGAGTTAAAAACGGATTGATCTTCAATAAATTTTTTTGACCCGAAAATCTATCTCACTATTCCACTTGGTCAGGTTTTTCAATCACCAAAATTTCTTTTGTATTGAATGTAAATGACTGACTGTCCCTCTACATCCACCCATTTCACACTTTTTTTGGCAGGGTGACTCTGGAAGCCCAATTGTTTGTACCAAAGATAATAATGTGGTGGCACAAGCTATTGTATCACACTACAGTAGCCATGAAGATGAATGGGATAGCAATGAATTTTTTGTGGACATTGTGGAATATTTGCCATGGATATTGAAAACATTGGATAAAATAGATGATCCATATTTTTACCACCAGGAACTATTGCCCTATCGATCTTTCCCGGCTACTAACAACTTGACCCTAGAGATATTGAAGTACTATTCTGTGGGAACTGATTTATCATTGGATGTCTTTGAGAGGAAATTAAACCTCAAAGTGGCAGCCAATTATGATGAAAGATGGCTAGACAGAAATTTTTATAGGCATTTTTATGTAAAACGTGATGTATTTTTTATTCTTGGTATTTTTGGCTATGAAATTGTGGCTGATGCCCTAACATGTGCTGTGCTTTGTTATGACAAAAATAGTGGAGGGATTTGCAGCTATGTTCAGTCTGCAAAGCGTTGTTATTTTTCCAAAGGTGGAATATATGGACCATCATCAGAGGTATCATTCGATAGTCGACAATCGGTGGTCATCTACTCAGAAGAAGATTCTGGTAATACATATGAGAACGATCTTTCCGTAAAACAAGATATGTTTGAGCTTTTATTATTTATAGAGCTAAAATATATCCAACGATCAGATAAGTTGATGCCATTGAATGCACAGTTTGATATGCAGTCAATGCGTCCAACATGGAATATCAGTGTTCTGTTAATGGATGGCCCGTTTCACTGCACTGGTCGAATGTCCAGCTCAAAGTATCCAGAAGTAGAAGTATCAACTAACTGTGTGAGTGGAGTTGGCACAAGGTGGGCTGATGAGACTATGTTTTTTTTCAGCTGTCTAATGCATTTCAGTCAAAGTTGTAAAATATGAACTTAGCCATTATGATCACTGAGCAAGGTTCAGAATGTAGAGAGATCTTTTCATGTCGGATCATAAAAAAGATTCCATGATAAGGAGAAGAATTGAAAATGTTCTGAAATGACAATATTTGCATAACCTGAGTGGTCATGTTAATGAGCTGATGGAACCTGCACATGTAGTTTACCTTGCGCTGCTATGAACCTGCAAAAAGTATACACAAGAATCTGCAGTTTGACAGAAGTATTAAATTGGCAATCTATAACACCGTAGGACATAAGGCTAATGATAAATAACTCAAATATCATGTTTCTCTTTTTAGGTTGGATGACACACTTTCAGATGTCACAGTGCTTTCAATAAGTAGAAGGCATGAAGACTATGGAGTGTTGAGTTTTAATGACTCATTTGAAATGACTAAAGCTGAGCTATTTTTGGGTTTTAACACATCATTCAATATTGGATATCCAGAAGTGAATATTCCAGTGACAAAATACCCTGTTCTACGGGAATATGAACCATCATTCGGTGGTTTTATGCTCGAACCTCATGCAGCACCCTGGATTGTAAGCCTGCGAAAAAAGGAACGAGGAGAGTACTGTGTTGGCGCACTACTGAATGAATCATTAATAACAAGAGCAGGACGAAATGACAGGACAAGGTTTCTACTATCAACAACACGTTGTTACAAAGAGAGGTAAATTTCTTTAATTTTGAAGTCTGGAACCCATTCCACTACTTATAGTTATTGCATGAAAGTCTTCAAATTAACTATGCAGTGGAACATTACCAAGTTCTGAAAGTTCACTAGCAGTCAAAAATGATCCTGCAGCATTGTGTAGGAAATTGCCGGGGGGATTAAAAAGTAAAACCAATGATGTGAAATTTTAACTAGCAGACCAGTGCCTATGCTTATATTTAAGTCCGTTTCACTATAGCCATGATCACACTATAGCCACTGTATCATTATAGCCACTATATCACCACAGCCACTATTGCACTACAGCTAATGTATCAGAATCGCCACCAAAATCTCACTAGAGGCACCAGGACGCATAATAATGATCTTGCTACAGCCACCGGTGTCACATACCAAAAGTGTCACTACAGCCAATATCTTGGAAGAGCCACTCAACAGACAATACAGAAAATTACTTGTTTTTCTGCACAATGAATATTTTGGGCATCGTATTTTTTAATTATCCATCTATTTTTGGAAAAATAACTGTTAGCCCATCAAATGTGCTACATGACGCAAAAAGTGACTGATTTGAAGATCAATTTGATCATTATTTTGGTCATTTATTATAGGACGGCGAAAATTTTCGAATCTTTTTCTTGTGACACCAAAGTTTGTGTCAACCCTGGTGTATACCTGATCCTGCTGCCTTGGTGCTGGAGCTCAAGTACTATGAGTCTGACGACATCCTCATAAACCACGGTTTTACTCACAGGTCCGTGTACAACAGATTTCAAATGGGGCAGCTCCAAGGCAGTGTGATCAGTGACAAGCCAGGGTTGAGGAAAACTTATGTGTCACAAGAGAAAGATTCATAAATGTTCACCATCCTATATAAATGAACAAAATAAAGATCAAATTTTTCTTGAAATCAGTCACTTTTTGCATCAAGTAGTGCATTTGATGAGTTAACAGTTACTTATGCAAAAATAGACGGATAATTAAAATATAGGATGCCCAAAATATTTATTGTGCAGAAAAACAAGTAATTTTCTGCATTATCTGTGGAGTGGCTCTTCCGAGACATTGGCTGTAGTGAAATTTTTGACATGTGACACTGGTGGCTGTAGCGAGATCATTATTATGCATCGTGGTGGTTCTAGTGAGATTTTGGTGTATATTCTGATACATTAGCTATAGTGAGATGGTGGCTGCAGTGATGCAGAATCCTTATATTTTGTTTAATCTTGGGCCCAAAATGTTTTACATGTAGTTTGTAGTATTCTTGAATTTCTAATTATGTATTGTGGGTCTGATGATTATGTGCCATTCCGAAGAAAATTTCCAAAAGCTGATATGTATCATTGTGTGAGAAAAGCCATTTTAAAGCAACAACTTAATGGCTGTTATGGTGGGAGCTTAAAAGTTGCTAGGATAAATTTTGGCAAGGAAATTAATATCTTTCCAACTTTGCATAGATAGAGAAAAAATTTCTTCCTAGGCTAAATCGACGTGGAACACTGAATATGATTGCTGGCCGCTTTTTTTTGTACTTGGATGGCTATTATGAACAAACTGGAGTTGTCAAAAAACGCCACGTTTACCCATACTATGGTCAATTAAATGTCACACTGGATGACTGGCCCCTAATTATGGAACTTCAAGATGATATAGTTTTCAATTCATATGTTCAACCACTGGATTTAGTGACGAATGAATCAGTTAGCTTGGATGATTGGAGTCTTGCAACTGTAGGCTGGGATAGAGGTAAGTTTCATGCAGCAGTGCATTCTCTTCTTGCTTCATCATGCAGCCTTCTTGGGGCATACCATTATAATTACAGTCTCGAATTCACAACACGAGTCAAGAACACAGATGGTTTTTTCGCACCTGCTAAAGATCAATTTTTCAGATACATTGGATATAGATTCAGATTCAAAAAATGTGATATTTTGTTCTAGATTCAGGACACTAGATTCAGGTTGGGTCTGGAGAGATCTGGATGTTGTATATATCATATTTATGTGAACAAATTATCAACTCGAAATCAATCTGTAATAATTCGAGCTTTTTCTTATTTTCACTAATGATTAATGAAATGAGAATCAAGCAATAGCTCACTCTTTTCTGACAGATTTTTTTGCGTACTTCCTTCAGCATCATGCAGGAATGACAAAAAAGTATTGCAGTGACAATTTTTCGCTCTTCCAAAAAACAACTCTAAAAAATCATTGTTACTTGGATAGTAATTTGTTGAGCTTAGAAATGGCCATGAATGAGGATGCAAAAGAAAGTCAATAATGTCAAGATTAGACAACTGAACTTCACCTGACAATGTTCATGGAAAATATGAAACATACTGTAAAAAGGGGCAACTTTGGACATGGAGGTAATGGTGGACAAATTTTACAATTTTGGATTTCATCAGTTTTTTCACCATCTATTTTGTTTTATCTAATGAAATTTATGTCATACTGTAGCTTGTCTTATTGTTAACAAGATTGGTGTGATGCACTTTAAGGCTGTGATAATTATACTGTACTTTTTTTAATTTTTGAAGGAATAGTTTTTTTCGCGGAAAAACTTAGGTAGCAAATTTTTGCGAGTATGAGGCTGTAAATCTCTTTCATTGGAAAATTTTTTAATTTGAATCCTTAATGGTCATTGATTTTGATTTTCATATCAAATTTTGAGCAGCTTCGACCTGATGGTATGTAGGAACTGAAGTTTCATGATTCATGAAAATCCATCCGTAGCTGGGTAACTTTGGACAAGCAGTTTTTAAATTTTCTTTTGATTTTTATCATGGTGGACCACTGTAAACCTAAATTAGGTGCCCCAAGACTATCGCAATTGCCTGAAACTATGTGCTTTATATTCAATCATTACATTGTTGAAGCCTTATTTCAATTGTTTCATCATATTTGGTAACTAATCTTTGATTGAAATAGTTGTTGAATATTTTTTAAAACTTCTTTTTTATCCAAAGTAACCCCAATTAGTGTTTTACAAAATTTGCGGTTTCCAAAGTAGTCCCCAACCTAGGGTAACTTTGGACAGACAATTTCTTTAGAAAAAAGGGAGGATGCAATGAAACTGCATCCTTGTTTCTTCATGATGATTCTACAGTTTATGACTGATCTTTATAGAAAAAAGAAAATTTTATTCACTGTAACAAAGGTTACATATATATAAAATTGGTAGTGCCCAAAGTTACCCCATTTATGGTATTTAGTAGTTATTTATCTGGCAGTGACAGTGGAGAGTTCTAGAATTGAACTTGCCAAAAAGCCTGAAGAAACTGCCCTGAACTATTGCTTCATACAGAAACAATAATTAAACATGAAGTGAATGAGAAATCCTGACTGTTCAGTCACAGCGTGCAATTCAGAATCTTAAACTGTTCTAAGGATGATAAAGTTGAAATATATTTTTCATCAACTATAATTTGGTTTGTAAATTTGAAAAAAATGATGCAAACTCAATGTGAATAAAGTTCTAACCATGCCCGAATCTCAACATTCCAGAAAATGATATCTTGGTCAGATCTGAATCCAGGGATTACACCAGATATTTGAATAAGTGGATCTAGTTCTAGGTATCTTTGGCTTCTCAACTTTTTTTGTTGATGGAACCATTGACTGCACAAAATTTTAGGGGAGTGGGTATGTTATATTGGCTGCTCGTATGCCCTCGGCTACCTAGCTGCGGTTCTTGGGAGATCCAATCTGGTACCGCCCCTGATGCTAACCCGGTAATAACTGCGCTCCTACTGCACCTAGCTGAGACTGGATGTACGATGATATATATTATGAGCAAAACAAAAAGTGCAATGAAATACAATGGTGAGGGTAAATAGAAAACGAGTATGCAAATTGCCAAACATGTGAACACTGCCGCCTCACTACTCCCTGCCTTGCAGATCCTTTTCTTCGTCCCTGTGCACAGAGCCGCAGGGACTTCAGGATATCTCAACACACGGCCTAAGCCAAAACTCCTCAAAAGATGAGACAGATCTACCTGTCTCCAAACAACAACTCACTAAGCCTCTTGATCCAAATTTATGCGACGTAAATCCTCAGGCTGCTTCGGCTCTCAACTGTAACATGCATGCGATGTAAAAACAATAATACAAAAGAATCATAATCAGTGAGATCGCCCACGCTCCTTTCCTAGTCACTGCGTATATCAAAAACGTCTGGTCCACAAGACAGGACGACCAGAGCGTAAAAAAAGACGTTTCAATAAGAATAATTTTTGCAATAATGATCGAACTGCGTGGCCGCGTGCCTAACATCATCTTGCATGTTGTATGCAAAACTTTCGTGCTAACCATTTATTTGTTTTGGGGCCAAAAATGTGTGACACAAACCGTTTTATCGGTTTGTTTACTTAATAATAAATGGAAACACTTTAACAACAAAGAAACTTTAGAGAATGAAAATGAAGTAATTAGAGGACCAAAGGTCAGAGGAATTGACCCTCTGACAGGTAGCCGAAAACATAAAACTCAGATTATATAGCCTGAAAATCTAAAAAACAGTAGAAGAACTAAAAATTTGTATCTCAAAAACCATATGAATATGTATCCATGTCATGAACCACATAGGTGTTCATATTTTTGTGTGATTATTTTCTATCAAGAATGTTCAACTTTTCACACCTCGGACATAAATTATGTGTATGTTAGTGGCACATTCACCTTCTATGCAGAAGCTTGGTGGCACCTGACTCTGACCACACATTAATTTTGTGTCCCATCAGACAGCTATATTCATGCTCACTACAGGTTTTCTATGTTATATCTTCTGCTTTAGACGTTTCATATGGAACAAGAATTTGATTCTGATTAGTCCTGATTTCACACCTTTTATTCTTTTGTTTAAATTATAGAGAAATATTATGGTCCGCAGTATGCTATACCTTTGGGAATCAATCAATCAAATTTGAGCATTAATGGTAACATAAAATTGGATGACATGTCAACAATCGTGACTGAACGTCTGTATCGTATCAATGACAACTTTATCAACAAGATGGTGAGATTACCACTTGTTGTAGCAATACTGTTTAGACAAGAAAAATCTGGAATGAGATTCTAGCAGTTTTGAATTCAAACCATGAAAAGCTAATGTTGGAACATGCCAGATTTGAAAATTGTTGGATATTCATGATCATGCTTTGGAAAACGTCCAGATCTGATTTGTAAAATTAGTGAAGGAGTCAAAATTCACTCTTTTACAAATGGATCATTTCAATGCTATTGTTCTTCTAGTCTTTTCAATAACTCGGATAATGGATACCCCCAAGGGACCAACAAAAAGCGTATTCATTAACCGAGTGTATTCAATAACCAAATTTGGTTAAAAAGCCACTTATAAGTATTTAAAACATCAAATTTTAATTATATTATTCAATGTTTTGCGAGCGAACCTGCTTAAAAGATTGCCAGATTTCTGATAACTTAAACTGAAGCAGAAATAAAAAAATAGCCAATCGCACTTGTTTGGTCCATTTTAGCAAACAGTCTTCAACATCGGTTTCTTTCGCAGCTCGCATCCTTTTGGTCGATAATCCAAAATGTCTGGTTTTAACATTTTTTATAACGTCAGATTTTCGTCGAATAATTGATCCAATAGTCGCTTTAGATAAACTATATTTTTCCGCCAATGCAGAGTATGATAATTGATCAGCTTCATTAATTATTCTAACTTTAGTTTCGATCCAAATATGATTTTTTTAAACTGGCAGCATAATGTATTTTTTTAAATTGACACACAAAATAATAAAATAACAATCGACTCGACTCAACAAACATCAGCAGTAATGACAACAACACATTAAACATTCAATGAGATTCAATAATACGCTAAACACACACAGTCTCAAAAAGAAATTTGCATACAGCCGTATTCATTATCCAAACAGCCGTATTCATTAACCGAGTATTCATTATCAGAGTAATAATACATATAAATAAGTACTAGGGTACCAGCCTAGGGGTATTCATTAACCACTAACCGAGTGTTCATTAAGCGAGTACCAACTATATCTTATACTGTTACATTTGGCAGGGACCACCATACTATGTATTCAATATCCAGGAAAATTCATTATTCAGGGTATCCATTAACGAAGTTCGACTGTATTTATTTTGATAAGGTCCTTGACCAGGAAAGAAATCAGTGAAGCAAAGATACTTCCACAGTGTGTTGGGGGTATTGCAGCTCTACTTTTTCATGTGATAACTGTTAGTGGGCTTTTGAAGTTCCCATGATTTACCGTCAGCTAATCTACCAAAAATTGAAAATTTCAATTTAAATTTTCTGTTTTTGGAGTCTTTCACAACACTGCTTTGGCCAAGATGTAGACTTACTTAGCCATCTGGGGCTTCAGCACTTTGGAATTTTATCAAGAAATTTGGATTCATTGGCTAATTTTTTGAATTAATGCTAGATTTTGGTACGTATCGCAAATTTTTGGAGGTTTTTGAACCAAATTTTGCCAATTTTGAAGTTCATTGTTTCATGTTATCCACTAAGAATGTAAATCACTACATTTTAGAGACAGTCAATTTTATGCAATTTATCATATAAGTAATATTTTTTTCTCATTCCACAGGATGCAGTGAGCAACCCATTGATTATATGTCACAAGATGAACAAAAACTGTGGCTTATTAGGTTTCTATTTGCAATCACCGAGCCCAGATTCGACGAATGTGGAAGAATATTTTATGCTGAATTCGTATTTGGGATGGATCAGAAATGTTTTAGATAAATCAATAACAAATTTTTCATGAATTTATTCCTATGAATAATAAACACAGTATGTGGATCAACGTGCACAGACAATGATGAAGAATTCTCAAGATTGTGACATGTTGGTTTTTCATAAAATATTTTTTTAAAGATTCATCACAAAAAAAATCAAAAATCGTTTTCTACCTGAAATTTCTCGTTTTAAAGCAAATTTGGATAGCTGACTAACTTGGTCGACATCAAATCACATTCCAACTGTTTTACAATTTGGGACTAAAGTCCATTTATGCTCGGTGTCTCATAGAGTTATACATTTCTAGCATTTGTAGTACAACAAAGTTTTTATTTCAGATTTTAACATTTGAGGATACAATTCGAAACTCTCAACAATTTTAAATCCTGCAATTTGAAATTTTCAAACTTTGTTGCATTGAAAATTTCCAATTCGAAAATTGAAATAAACATAGGCAAGAAAAACACCACTAATGGGGAATGTATAAAAATGCAGGGATTGTGTGACAAACCAGTGAAAAATGAGTGATTTCAAAGCTACTGTAACTGCTGAGTGTTTGGAAAACTTGTGTGTTTTGTGGGCTTTACCTGCAAATTGAAACAAAATGTAAAACCAGATCAATCTGTTTGGCCGATGGTTGCTTGGGATTGGTGTATAACAATATGATTCTCCATTTCTTGGCTGTACAATCGCATAATAATATAATGCTTTCATTCTACATGTAAGCACACAATGAATGAACAATACAGTGGTTTTAATAATGCGACGTTTCCGAAGTCTACCTACTACCTTCCTCAGGCGACAATAAACTTTTTACAAAATTCGCATGGAGAGGGAGTTGAACCCTGGTCGTTTTGATTGAAAGTCTAGAGGGTTACCATTGGGCCATGAGGGCCAGTAGTAACTTGTTTGGAAGTTCTATCTATCCTGAGTAGGGGGTATTACTAGTTCAGATTTGGGTTCCTCTCTGTTGCCTTTCTAAGGAATGCTTGGTTCCATGTGTGGCCTATTTCAATGCTCTTACTACTTACTTCTTTCCCCCTGCTTTTTCGCTCTAAATGGTTTCTCTAATCTTCCTTTTGTAGGCATTAAGCTCTTGGGCAAATATGGTGGTATTGTCAAAATCAGGTGAACATGAACATGATAATCAATGTTCTGCTACACCACTTTTCTCAAGACTCAGGTTCTTAAGGGCATTCCTTGTGTTCTGCGATAGGATTGTTAAGTGTTCTGCAAGTTTCTCCTATGCATCATTGTGATGTGTTGCAGAACACATCAACCAATATTCTTTGCCTGCTTGACAGGAAACATTTTGTGAGATCTTAAAAATAGTCATATAATTCCATAAAATGCAAAAAGTTAAGCTACTGCATCAGAACATTGGCAGTGATATTTTTTGCGTTTTCATTTCATAGCAAATTCATAAACTATAAAATTTAGTTTCCTAATTAACCCATCAAAACTATATTTGACTTCATTTTACATAACTAAATTGGATAGCTCAATTTATGAAGTCAATAAAATGAAACCAACAACACAAATATAATCCAGTGAGACAGACTTTACGAAAAATATTTAAGAAAATATCAGCCTAAATACAAACATATTAAAAAACAATATTAAAGAAATATTAACATTAACCCTTTCTTTCCCAGTGATGTTCAGCAACATCAAATTTCTAATTGGCTGAAAAGTAGGTGGGGCTTGACTTTGATTAATGGCTGATTTGAGGTTTGGCACCTTCAGTGGGAAGGAATCAAAGTTAACTATGCTTTTTATCAACAGAATTTTCGTTTTCGAGCAATTCCATGTTTTGCCATCTGAAAAATTTTATTTCTTCAATAAAAGAATTTTTAAAATCACGTTTCAGCCTTTGATTAAAATAAAATTCTGGTATAGATAATAAAATGTGCTATTTCTTATAGTTTTTACCCTTTAGATTAAATTTTACTCCAAATTATGGTACATGACTTTTTAATTTCGATGTTCTAAAATATCAAGGGAAGTCATGAAGCTAAATTTTGTTGCTTTTTTTCCTCCATAATATTGACTTTATTTACCAAATAACAATGTTTCATTTGAAAATTGAGACATTTTTCAAGTGTGGAACAAATGAAATTAGGGGAAATGGCTTTAAATCACCATATTATGTTGCTAACCAGATTGCATGAAAATGCCTCTACAAAGATTAATATGCACAAAAGTGTATAATTTTGCCTCCAAACATGAATAACTCAATGAATATATCAGGGTCTTTTATTCCCATTGATGTTCTACAGTATCACATTAATAGAAAAGTTGGCCTCCTCAATGGACAGTTCATCAGATTAATGGAGAGTGACCCGACTAGGACACTGTACGTGAGCTGCAGTCCCCACATCCCTTGGAGAGTGATGGATCACCAGAGTAGGGGGCCATGGGCCCACTACTGAGGTGAGGGTAACTTTTTCCACTGAAAACCTAACCCGGCTAGTACTAGCTGTACAAAGAACTATAGGCACTGTAGTGCTGCTCAGGGGTTACTACTGTAGAATAAGGATAATGCTGCCAGGTTATGGGTGACCAAAATTGGTCCTCTTCAGTGTGAACAATGGACAGGGTCATCTGTGAGATGACCTAGAAACTGGGACCCAATTGTAAACCAAGAGATCCCTTTTTGACCCCACCTCAAGGGGATGGAGCCCTTATTAACTAGGGAAGGATTAGGGAGGAAGACAGACTAAGTGAGGGTTGCCCCTAATTATCCCTAACAATAATACACTCTGATACTCATCTAGTCTGGCTGCAAAGGACTTTGGCGGGGATGACTGGTCACTGGGGAGGATGACTGTAAAGGGGATCCTGTACGGGTGGCTAAATGTAGACAGGGTCCAATGGACAACTTTATTTGTAACAATAGGCGACAGTAAGGATCCTGGTACAGTAAGACAGCAGGGTAAATATGCAAATTAGATGGGGTCAGCAATACACAGTGAACACATGAACAATAAGATTAGGCAGCATGCAAAGGGTGACTAAAAGATGAAGGGAAAGCTGGTGAACCCAGAAATGAGTGAAAATACATAACAACACGTGCTTTCAAGGGCCCTGTCAGCTACAGTAAGACTTGGGCAGAAATAATGACAACCAGGCCAGACGTCAGACACAGGCAGTACTGACTGCAAATGCGTAACATTGACATGAGTAAAACAACCAACCCAGCTGAGGCCCAGTGTAACTCATTCAAACCTGCAGTAAAAGCTTGAAACAGTAACCTGCTGATCAACAGTGCGGCTACCCAGGCAGACAACCTGATCAGTATCACTGACTAAAGACATCTCAGGTTGAGTTAGCATGTTGACTGATATTTCCCAGGCATCAGTTCGACACCAACTTCAACCCTTCAACAAGAGGCGTGGGCAATAGGGTCATATTCCAACAACTATCTACTACTAAGTGGCAGCTTGGAAAACCAACAGGGACCCAGTGCTGAAATCAAAGGTGGGATATAAACCAACACATGATCTAGGTGCTGACCACAGGTGACTGGGATGTGAGCACTGAAGTCTCATGTCACAGTTACAGATGTCAGAGGTAGTGGCCTGTGGCCACCAAACCCCTAGGGTAAGACGAAATGTTGCTGTTGCCGACCTCAGAATAGGATTGTACAACCTCAATTTCGCTGTGAGAACCTGAAACATTATCATTGCAGACGTCATGGGGATAGGGCTCTGAGGCCAACAACCATCTTACAGTAACAGGAAATGTCACCATTGCTGACGTTAAAGGGCATAGCTGAGTATCAACCACCCCACAGCAATGACATGAGATGCAGTTGTTTGCAGAGGTCAGATGTAGGGTTTGTAAGGCCCATACATCTCAGAACAACAACATATGGTGTTGCCATTGCTGACGTCAAGGACTTAGTTTGTTCAACCCACCAGTCCTAGTGCAACAACATGAGCCTCTGCTGTTCCTGACATCAGACCGACTGTGCTGTAAGATCACCAACCCACAATGGCAGCATGTTATGTTACCATTGCTGATGTCAGAGGTAGAGCCTGTGAGGCCTCCCACCCCTTAAGGCAACAGCATGGGATGCAGCTGCTGGGAACGCCAGGGGAAGGATACTGATGATCAGCAAATCCTGAATGGCTATATGTGATGCGGCAGTTGCTGATGACGAAGGTAGGACCCAAGGGGTAGACTACCTAAATGCAACAGCAGGAAAAGAGTCAGTTGCGGATGTTGGAGGCAGGGTCTGTAAGACCCACCACCTAGGAACAACAACACCTGATGTTGTCATTGCTGTAGTCAGAGTAAGTGCTAACCGCAGGTGTACTGTAACTGATCCAGCTCTAAGGCCCTACAATATACCATTCAGGACAAAAGGAGAGTGAAGACAAAGGCCCCAAAAAAGGAAGAATTTACATAAAATGAAGAAACAGAGGACTCAGAGGAGATTCAGCAGAGTACTCTATATTATAGTGGACTCTGGGAAATGCGACTCTTGGGGCTCCACTCTAGGTGAAAAACTCGACACTGGGGGAATTTATTTAAACCCAAGGGTGGTATACACACATAAGGGGGATACATTATGCACATAAATCAATTTGATCACTCATAAGGGCTAATTCAGGCTTACAGTAATTGAACTCGACTCAAGGGTGTTTTCGAGCTTGAGCTGGCAATAAGCTCCATCATAAGGGCCATTTTCTAAACTAAGGGGCAGTATACCTGCCTTAAGGGATGTTTTTGGCTTATATGAGGGCTAGAGACCATCTTAAGGGTTAGTTTTCCGACTTAAAAGGCGATTCACCTGATTTGAGAGAGGTTTCTCCACACAAATGCTGATGGTTTGTACTTAAGGGCGATTAGCGAGGCAAAAGGTCGATTTTCCAGCCTCGCCATGTCACATTAAATGAAATTGGAGAAATGTCACATAAGACGAAATTGGACAATCACATTGATGGGAAAAACCCATGCCATATTGATAGAAAAATACGGCCATGTCACTGTGAGTGACATGCTCTGACCCCATTGGGTGGCTCGTTTATATTTCATTTTGGGAACCTGACCCAGCTAGTACTGGCTATAGAAGGGCCTATAGGGTACTCTGGTGCTGTCCTGGGGTTCTGCTGTAGAGTAATGGACAATGCCGCCAGGTCATGGGTGGCAATCCCTGGTCCCATTTATTATGAAAGATGGACAAGGTCACTCCAGGAATGACCTGATATAGGGGACCCGATTGTAAACCAAAATCCCCATCTTAGCCCTGACCCAGAGGCAACAAGGGCCCTTCTAACTGAGTGGAGACTCAAGGGACAACTAACTTAGGAAAGGGTTCCCCAAAATACACCCTCAACAAAAATAATCCCCTGAGAAGACTGAACTAGTCTTGTTTCTCAGATATGATTCAACACATGGGCGACTGGTCCCTGTGGATGTGGATATCGGTTGGCAAATGGGGGAAATGTTCCACTCTGTTCTGCGATGGGTAATTCAGAAGGTCAGGGAACACTCTAGTATCAGAGGGACGGGTGAGGGGGGGGGTGAACCAGGCGCTAAGGCTGACAGGTGTTCTCTCTATACACGGGCTGGGCGGCGGAGGCTGTGGATGCAACGAATATGCAAATTTGGTGATGTATGCAAGTCAAAGGCAAATATTCAAATTTATTATTTAAAATGAGACGATGGCGGATGCAGACTAAGTATAAAGTCAGAGGTGAGCTGAAACCCTGAGAATGAGCATAAAACTAACAAAACAGGCTCTTTTAAGGGCCTCATAGGCCTAGAGTATGGCCTGGGTGGAGCTTACAATGCCCAAGCTAACTTCTGCAGCAGAAATCGGCGCACAAGATACCTACGGTCACATAGACATTTTCTAGTACGAATACAATAAGCATTGGGAATGAGTTTCACTCCCATGCTAAACATATGAA
This sequence comes from Romanomermis culicivorax, assembly GCA_963922205.1. Taxonomy (NCBI): domain Eukaryota; kingdom Metazoa; phylum Nematoda; class Enoplea; order Mermithida; family Mermithidae; genus Romanomermis; species Romanomermis culicivorax. The sequence goes on along the minus strand of CAWUHX010000155.1, from coordinate 697,479 downwards.
CGTCTTTTAATGAGAACTTCCAAACTAGTTGTCTTGCATTGCAAAACGTTGCTAGTTTTTACTGATAAGAGGTACAGGTGATGCTCCAATTATGTTTATGAGCTCCTAGAGCTTATCTGAGGGAAATTCTGATTAAAGGGGTCATACTGTAGCCTATGTGCAGAACAGAAAAAAAATGCAACAAGAATGACACACAGAAATGCATGTGAAATAAAAGTAAGTAACTGTCAAATAAAAAGTGGTGAAAAACATAAAATATCAACATGGTAGAAATAATGTGATGTTGGGCAAAATTAATCTGCATGTGACAATAGGCAGCACAAAGAAAAAAAGCGACTTTTCGGGTTGTGAAAAATATAAATAAATAAATTAATTAATTTTATGCAATTAGTAAACAGGAAAAATCACTGAAAAATCAATAAATAAAAGGTTATGTGTAAAAATTGTCAAAAAAATGTCTTTTTGTATAAACTATAGTCCTTTTTACAGATGCAGGTAAAAACATTTCTCTCCTTGTCTCTTTGTATTTATACTTCATAATTGTTTTTATATCATTTTCATGTAATAATACAAATTTAATGGCCATTCGTTTTGAAGATTTGAAAATTACTGTTTTTTTGTTATTATAAGCTAACCTAAAACCTCCTGCCTTATTTACTTGTACAAGTATGCTACCTAGTTTATTACAAATTCAATAAGCATAATTTTTTTAGCCTCCAGCCACAAACTCTTCTATGTAGGCACTATCGTCATACCCCTTGAGTTCGTTTGTCATTTCTTTTAAATAACAACCTATGGGTGAATTATGTGTATGAGACTTATGATGAACATTTGTTAAGTATATAACAGAGCCTGTGTCCATACACAAAACATGTTCTTGCAATTTTTCGATAAAAGCGTACAATTTTAGGCAGGCCTGGGGAATTTACGAAGGATGCACGCTTGTGTTGGTGAGTGCTTCTAAAAATTCATCATTATATGTGTACCTTACCCGGGCCATAGAACCTTATAGCAGGCACAGTTACTTTATCATTATAAACTAGAGTGAAAAATTTTTCTGGCTCTGTTAAATATTCTGTGTGACTTATATTATTTCTTTGCCCAAATTTACCCCAAAAACTATTCAACATTGATTTAGCTAAAGTTCTCATTCCACTATTTTTCTCAATTTGATTTTTTACCAATCTGTTACCCTCATGTTGTTCATAATTTTCGATATATGTATCTTTTTCTTGTTCCATCATGTTGACCAATGGCCACCCATGGGATTGTTGCTTAAGTTGTAGAAATGTGTTTATATAATCCACAAAAAGTCCTCTAGTCTTTGTACAGGTGTCGTATTTTGTTGTCTCTCCGTAGTTCCAGACTTCTTGTATTTCCAAAACCTTCAAAAAAATTGAGAATAAAAAACAAAAAACAGAAATTTTTTGCTCACTTTATAGCCCAACTCCATGGCCTTGTATAACTCCAATGCCACCCATGCTCCAGTGAGTGAATGCTCCTAATTTGTATGTGTGCAATCGTCCTCCGAATTGTCTATGCACAATCTGCAGAGTGGGAAAAGCAGCTTTCCTTCTGATCGACATGGAAGCACTGGATGAAACAGCTTTTGTGGCAGCACAACTCTGCATTTTATGATTCCAGTGTATGGTTGATTGTCTAATTTGGCAAAATTTTATGTGACAATTTGTAGATGCTTGATGTGGAACAAGCCAATCTTGCTCAACCAGGGGTACAAACTACAAATATCCACATAGTCAATCCATCCACTGTTTTGACATTTATGGTAATGTTTAATTGCTTTTGTATGCCAATCATAAAATGCTAAAAAAAGAGAATAACGCCTGCTCATTATATTTCATGAAGAGTAGTTCTTTAACATTTCTGTATCCTAAAGGTGTATGGATTTGAATCAAATCGAAAAATTATTTTATAGCGATATTATTTTTGAGCTGGTCATTTAATTGACATTGTCATTTTTCCACTACTGTGAATTTTTGATTTTCCAAATAAGAGCACTGTTCGGTAGTGGATTCATTAGCCTCCTCTGCAGTATTTTTATAGTCCAGAGCTGGTTATTTCAGATTTTTCATACAGTCAGGACAACCAGGCCACCTAAATTGGGTTTTGTAAGCACATCTAAATTAATTTCTGTCAAATTTTACCAGCACCCATTAAATTGGTAGACTGTTTGGAAAAATCCATCCAGTTTATATGGCTGAATTTAGACCTCGTCTCCATTTAATATGTGGTGAATCTGAATGTTGTCTTTGTGGATGATGCATTTAAGTCATTCAAGTGTGATAATTGACTGATTTTCCTGATATCAATAACCTCCATGTGGAATAATGCCAATAGTGTTTTCTTTCAGGAAATTATGCCCATATATGTAATTACATACTTGGACAATGGTCAAACTGGTCAAAAAAGGGTGAATGCTGGTTTCATGAAGAAGTATTTCACCAAATTTCAAGGCACGGTTCAACAGAATATCAACATCAGATTGACAGTAGGAAATTATTTCTTTCTGTAAATCAAGCAGTTTCCAGACCAGCTAATTGTTTTGAGGTCCAACATATCCCAAATTTCTTTTCCTGTTGAACAGATGGGGAAAGTACCCTTTTTTTCTTTCAGACCAAAAGTTTTGGAAAAGCTACGGAAGGCATGGGCAAAAAATTCAGAGGGTCAATTATCCATATATCTCCTGCTTCTAACATCATCAGTTCTCACCACTTTGAAATTACGTTGAGGGCCAAAGTCTGCTGAGAATGTAGATATTCAAGAATAAATTGTGAGGTGAAATGCCTAGCATTGTGAGCCAAAACTGTAAAGCCTCAATGCTCATCAGAAAAAAGCCTATGTCCAAAGTCATTAGCATGATTTTCTCCAATGAAAATATGATGATTCTCCCCCCTGCATGGCTCACACATTCGCATAAATTTGGGTATACACTTGTCATATACCCTATATGCCACACAACAGTGCGGCCCATGTTTTCTTACTGGTCCCCACTGATTTGGGTTCATTTTCACATCTTGGCAAGTTTCCAAGTCGAAAAAAAACTCAGTTTGACATGGTTTCTTCTCATCTTGTAATGTCTAAAAGTCATAAGTTGATTTCAAAACAGCATTTAAAAACATAAAAAAGTCTTACTTTGATATAACATTCGTGACTTCCTCTGCCAACTGTGGTATGGCATGCATGACAGAAAAATTGGAAAAGTTGTGGTTTTTTGCTTGTTCAGTTTCATAAATTGGCCACAATTTTTGCATTGTTTCAACTTTTCACAAAGTGACTGAATGCATTCGGACTTATTCCCCAGGCTCATTTTTTTCCTATTTTGGGGTTCGTCAGACACATTTTGCTGGAGAACCATCTGAGAAATCAGATTCATTAAAAAATATCAGGTATTCACTAATTTCTCATGGTCACCTATTGCGTTCAGCACATTTGTAACATTCTTCTTCATGCAAAGCTCTTTTGAATTGCAACTGGTGCATTTTCCTGGCCTGAATTCATGATCATATTTTGAGAGTGATTTCCAAGGCCTGAATCATTCATCAGCTTTTTAGTGGCCAGTCTACACTGAATTTTATGACTCTGGCATATTTAATTCCATTTGGGTGAGCTTTGAATTAGCAACTACCACAGTTGGGCAAGGCAAAGCTGATTATCACTTTTTATCTGGAAATCCAAATATGAAAAAATTTAAAAACTCTTTTCCAAACACATTCCACATGTTATACTTGTACGAAACAGCCTCTGTGGCCACAATGTCTCTCAAACCACTGATCCCAATTGATGATCCTGGAATGTGCATTTTTCCATGCAGTGTTGGTTCCACCACCTTGAGGTAAATCCGCAATAACAATTTTTAAGTGCATTTGTTCACCAACCTCAAATCCCTGTTCAGATTGCTGTACTGCTTCTATTTTGCGCAGAATCTGTGCGCTCTGGTTGGCACAATAGGTAGCAATATTCTATGAGAAGGATTGGGATGACTGATATATGCACCAACCCTATGCTTTGAACCATTGTCTCTTGAGAACACTTTTCTCAAAATGTCATCAAAGATTTGATAAAGAGTAAAAACTGCATTTTTTGAATTTTGGAAACTTTTAAAGTGAACTCCATAGATATTTGCTTGACATTTAAACCTTTTTAGATATAATTGTGATAAAACTCCTCAATATTTCCTGCTCCAAATTGGAATTCATCCGTACTTTTGAAGACATTAGTCCAAAATTCTCTATTACCAAAAGTTCCAAAATAAACTCTGAAAATACTGATAATATTGTCATAAAAAAAACCAAACCAGTTTTGCATCTTTTTTCCAGAAACCACTGTCAAGAAATAATTGCAACATCAGTCGATTGATAACAGGCTCTACAAATTGTTCGTTCGCTCCATCTTCAAAGGCTGTTGCTGGAAATTTTATCGCAAAGTCGTTATTCTGGCCCACATTTCATCAATTTGTCCAGAAGAATGCCAATCAAATTCTGATTGCCAATTCAATCATGAGTCGTAAGTTGTCAATTTCAAAATGGGCCATTCCAAGTAAGTAATTCTGAACTTTACAGGATGAATCGATTCCACAGAACTAATGAAAAATACAAATCCTCTCTTTTTTAGAGGGTCCTAATGATAGTTCAAAAATTTTATTCTTCGAGATCAAAAACCAACAGTATTACTGTAGAATTTTGATTCCAAAAACTGGGTTTTTTCCTTTTTTTCTGTCATGCACACTCTGTACATTAGCCTAAAATGTTTTTCTCATTATTTCTATTTGAAAACAGATTTTGCTTAAATTTCTAATCAAGTGTTGTTTTTTTCTCATGAGCAAAGTCCACCACTTTCCTGCAAACTGAAGAATGTGCAACATAGACATTGATAGAATCGAACCAAAAAACCACTCTTGCCTTTCAATTTTTCATTCTTTGGTCAGTTTGTTTAGAAAAATGGCTCAATGCTTTATCGTTTCGAATGGTTTTAATTCATTGGTTCCATCAGGTAATGCTAGCACCACTCCATTATCTGAAAAACATTTTAAAAAACATTTTTGCCCAAAAGAAGCCGTGAGGGCTGCTAAGAAAAGTCCTTTTCACATACCTTGCTCATGTTTTTATAATCCTGCTAATGTATGGGCATTGGTGGAAAATGTAGTGAAAAGGACCTATCCTTGTACAGATGAGCTGGAGGGTAGCCAGGTGCGCCTCGAGATTACTGCAACATCTGCCTTGGGAGAATGTGTGCAAGCTCGCACTGCAAGGGTGAATAACATTGTCACTACTATTCCAATAGAAATACTGACATGTAGAATGAGAATTGTGCTCAACAAGTCCCATACAGGATACCACACGATTCACACTCTTTTCCCAATTTTTAAAACTAAAAATTTTGTTTTGATCAAAATAACTTTTTTTATAAAAAGTTTGAATGATTTTACTTGCAAATCAGATTTCTGTCAATACTGTATTTTTGAAGAATTGGATAGTTCACCAGGTACACTGCTTGTAATCTTGTTTTTTGGTATTATTTGTGTTTTAACTTTTCTTCTTTTTTTCACCTCATCAATTTACAAATAATATTTACGACTACTGATCGACTAAAATTCGTGGAGGCGAAATTAAAGGTGGTGGTTGGTGAAGGCGGGCGGGCGGGTTTACCTAGAATTTTGAACAATGTCGATTTTACTTGAAGAAGCATCAGTGGTGAGTTGTGCTTAATTTATATGACAAAACATGCGTTTACTGTATTTGCTATATCGATTTTTCCTTCTGGTAAAAATGCAGATGTTTAGGGATTTGGCAAATAGGACTGTTTCCCAGGAACTGTTCTATATTTTAGGTATCGAGATGTATTTTATCTTTTATTTTATCAACAACCTGCTTTTTCTGTTTTTAACTGTTTCTTTTCATTTCTGTTTGGCCAAAACAGATTGAGATACTATTAAATATATTTTCTGCTCTATGCAAAAATTGGAACACAACAAAATAGGAAAGTTTAAATACTGCAAACATTTTCAAATATTACAAGGACAATTGGACAGGACCATGTCCTGCATCTCGATTTTATTTTTATTTTCCTGATTTTGCCTATATGCCCAAAAGAGTCGCGAAATAAATGTAACTAAAGAGCCATGATAATGAAAAAATGAGGTAGTTGATAAGCTGAAAATTATGCCTGAAATTTCAAAAATGTGTTGATTATTTTAATTGATTTGTATGAGTTTTTCAACCTATAATCAAAAACTCAAAAATTGTGTAAGGCGTTGAGGGTTTTTTAATGCTTTTTTCGTGATATGTTGCATGATCAATTTCATTAACTGCTGAGTGTAGACAGCCTATGATGTATGGCATCGTGTTGGTTGAAGAATGAGGACAGGGTGTTATCAATTCCTTCAATGTGGGAAAAAATTTGCTGTGTAAAATATCAACATGTTTTGTGAAACATTCTAGGCCATCTAAAATTATTTGATGCACTTTAATTTTATATATCTGTAAATGTCATTTTCATAATTTTGATTTCAAAATTTTCTTCCCTCATTTACTGGTCCTCCATTTCGGTCAATAGAAAAGTTCATTTTTGATGAGAAGATTGCCTTGGCACCATTATCAGAGCAGTTACACATCTCACTAAATTCCCATGATGGCAAAAATTCATAATAGAGCACAAGATGACTAATCTTAACATTTTGAGTATTGAAAATTAAATCACTCAAAAATAACCGAAAAATCACAGATGTAATTCTCACTTTATAAATTCGAAAATGTAAAAATTTGAATAGACATCTTATTATTTTTTTTTATAAATTTAAGAATTAACAGCAGCAAGATGACAAGGGGGATGAGGATGATGGTGATGAGACAAGACATCAACAATTCGAGGGAACGAATTTTTTCAAGTTTGAATAGGTGAGTTTAAAATTTCAAAATATTTTTGTAAAATATTTATTCATTTTTTCTTTTAAAATCTTTGCACTATACTCGATTTCATTTAACTTTTGGTTGTGAAAATATTAATATACTCATTCTTTAAAAACTTTTGAAACTCTTTGTTTAATATTTTGGTTTCACCAGCATCAGTTTGTAGTGAAATTTTTGTCCTTGAATGACTATAAAAATACATTTTGGTAAACTTCAAAGTGTCAAAACCTCAAAATTTTCGAGTGCTCAGGCCAGTCATGGGTATAACAGGTAATTTTTATTAGAGATGGCCATTAGCATGTTTACTCCCACTTGTGAATTAAGCCTCAACAATTTTTATCAGTTGAGTCATCTCCTCTTATTTTGAAATTGTCAACAGTCAGTGTTTTACCCAAAATAGTGGGTTTTTGATAACTTCTCTTGTGTGGAATTTTTCAAACTTTTGCATTTGTAGATAATGAAGATTGAAAATATTGTTTTAGACTGAACATTTATTTTCCAGCATTTTAGGAAGCAAAAGTGTGAAAAAGTTTTTCCCACTCTGGCTCAAAATTGAAAACAATTTAGATTTTATTAATTTGATTTCTCAACGTTGTGAAGGTTTATTTAACAGCATTTTGGGATGTGAAAATCTCAAGCACAGAAATATTTGTGTGAGATTGATGAGAAATCTATCCCTAATAAATTTTCTCCTAATGACCTTTTTTAGGTGTTTCTCAATTCCTGAATATCCTGTTATAGGATCATAGAAAACTTTATCCAACTTTTTATTCATTTTACAACAAAAATAAACAAACAATTAAAATTATTTATAGAAATGATGACGACAACAATGTGGCGACAACAACGGGTTGATGATGATGATGCCACGACAACAGGACAACATCGACAGTTATGGTGGGGATGATGGGACGATGACAGAATGATGATGACAATGTGACAATGGGATGATGACCACATGAGGGCAATGGGGATAGGAGGATGATGATGGGATGATGAGAATGAAGACGATGACAGTGACGTTTTTTTGTTTTGTTTTTTTCTGGAAAAAAATCATTTATATACATTGTTTGATTCATTCATTTCAAGGAGGGCATGGTCTAGTGGTAAGATCTCCTCATCTCATAGAACTGACCCAGTTTCAAGTCTCTCTTCTGTAAGTTTTTGAAAATTTAAATCTAAAATTTATTCTTAGAAATTGGTCCAGTCTCAGGCTCTTAACTACTCTCAGGCATGAGAGAAAAATTTCTCCCTGTTGTTTCCAGGTGTGACTATGATATTTATTGTGCTTTATTCGTCAATGAAATTAGCTATTGGTTGTCCAAATTTCAGGCTTTTGCTGGCAAAACTTTTTTTTTGGTTTCACAAAGAAAATTTCTTTAACAAGATTTCATTAGTGAAATTTTCAGTTCACTGAGGAAATTTTCCAACTTCCTTGGTGAAATGTGGCTTAGAATTTTACAGAGGTTGCTTAATATTTGCGGTAGAATAATTTTGCCTGTTTAAGCAGAAAAAAACTAGGGTGGTTCCGAACTCTCAAACTGCTCACGAAATTTGGATTTTATTATACAAAGTACATTAGATGACAAAAATCAATAAGTTTTGTGTCCTCTAATTATTGTTACTAATTCTCTTGAACTTTATTGATTTTGGATTTTTTAGAATGGAGGCGTAAATCTACATATTTAAAGAAATGAAAATTTGTCTAGTTAGTTGTTGGGACAATTTTCATGATGAAAAAGCAGACTTCAATGTAAGATACGTTTTTTCCAGAAATTTTACAGTTTTTCAGAAATTCCAAGTGTTCAAAGTTTCCTGTGTTCAAAGTTACCCCACATTACCTTGCACACGGATAATAATTAACAATCATTTGAGCCATTTTAGGCTAGAAAATAGCATCTTCTGAATAAATCGAATTCTGGTGCAAAATACCAGAAAAACTTTTTGCACTTTTACTATTTTTGATGCATAAAAATTCTTCTTTCTCACTATGTGATCTGAAAAATGTTTCGACATTTGTGGAAAGTCGGCCGAATTTCTTCCAACAACCCAGAAATTTTTTCGACGTTCGAAAACAGATGTGGAAAAATAGGAACCTCGCTCCCCAACCCCCTCTTCCCTCCCCCTTTGAGCAAATTTGAAAAAATAAAAGTTTTGCTACAGTAGGCATTTAAGCAACCTGGTGAAATAGCGTGATAGGCTAGTACTGCAAATCATAATAAAACAATTTGCTTACAAACTCAATTCGCTGGCGAAATGCTTGACAAGATTTAGTCAGCAAAATGGAAATGGCTATGAAGCTTTGTGAATATTTTGTTGGTACAATATTTTGTTAGAAATTTGGGTAAACAGAGCACATGAATAACTAGAAGCACAGTTATTTAAAATAACAACCTGTAATATTTTGTATCATGAGCAGAAAAAGAAAAAATTAAACGACAAGAAGGAAGATAATGAAAGGAAGCACAGACAAAAGATGAAAATGTAAAAATATAGATAAACCAACACATAGGCAATACACACAGAAAACGAAAAAAAAACCAATACCTACGAAGAAAAAGAGAAAATAAAGAAAATATCAAAAAAGTGTTATCACATTCTCGACCACTCATTTGTCTAATTCGGAATTTACTCGTCTGGAAATCATCCAATTGGGGATTGCTCACCCGAGAATACCCACTGTCCTATGTAGGCTCCCCCGTTATACAAATTTTTATAAATAATTAGCCAGTGTAGGCCACAAGACAGTAGTAGTAAATATTAGATATTTATCAGGGACCTGAAACTCTAAATTACCCCACCATTTTATTGTATGTGTACTGCGATCCACAGCTGTTATTCATAAAGATTTTGACTTGGTAGTGTACCTGCTAAAGCAGTACTGTAAATATGTAGCATACTGTATGTGATAGACATTTATTAGATATTATTTTATTTTCGCATTTTATCGTCTCAAGGGTGTCTGGGATTCACACCCAAACATTCCTCTAAAATTACGTGAAGTACTTTATTTTGATCCGTTCACACCCCGGTAGTCCAATTAAGATGCCCTAATTAATCTGCACAAACGGCAGCTGTTCCCCTAGAACCTACACTAAACTACACATTCCACAGCTACCGTAATCCCCTGTAAAAACCGTAAACAACACCTGCACACAGTAAAATACGTAGAAGCCCCGCTAGACAGTAGTCTCAAGTGTAACAGTAGTGGCGGCCCCACAAAACATGTGTATACAGAGAAACCGATACAGGAAGCATGCACAGAAGCACCAAGGTGTGGCCAAGCCCACCGTAGAAAGCAAGCGAAGCACAGAAAGCATACAGTACCAGGAAAGCATTAGAAAGGCATAACTAAGAAAGCATAAAAAGCATAGCACGAAGCGACGATTGGCGGAAGAAGATGGACAGAAGCTCGACCTCCCGCGACGCCCAGGGAGTGGCCAAAAACGTCGTATAAAAGAAGAAGCAAAGCATGATTTTTGTTATTATTGGTTAGAATTTTCAGATATCGAATTCGTCATTTTAAAACCGCGCTCGCCCGTCCTGTTTATATTTGCAAGCGGCCAATTGTACGAAAGCAACTTAAACCGAGGTCCCCATTCGTATTGTAAATCGAGACGCGTTTTGTATTGTGGATGTTCAAGCGACCGTCAATCATTCGTGTATTTTTGTATTATTGTACAGCCCGCGCCCCGTCCTGTTATTCCGTCCCCGCCGTATCGACCGTTGGTTGAAAGTAAAGTACCTCACACAAATCTGGTCTTTTAAACATGGCAAAAAAGGGAAAAGTTGTCCAGTGTAAAAAATCGGGCATAAAACAAGGAAAAAGAAAAGCAAAATAAATGGAAATGAAAAAAAAAAATTGGAAACTAAGCTAATTTAGTTTGCGAAATGTTTGTTTTGCCAAACTAACTCAGAAAAATGGGTCAAAGCTTTCGTGGGACATCATTCATTCACCTGTGTTAATCACCACTTATTGCCAAGATGAGGTAAATACCAAGACAATAATGATAACTTAAGATGCTGCACAGCACTCCAAAACACATCACCAGAAGTGAACTACAGTAAACTGGCTGTTCCACAAAATAGCCTGGTGTGAAGACCCTGTATCACTAGGTGTAATTTGCTAGAGTTAGCAGACAGACTTTAAAATACAGAAAAATGCACTACAAGAGGCAAATGTGCAAGTCAATCTGGTTGTAAAAAGTGACTTGGTAAAGCTGCACAAAAAGGTACAAAATGGAAATTATCCCTAAAAATGAACAGCTTACACAGAAAAGACCTCTCAATGCATCCCATGCAATCCAATTCCAAGCGTTCCATATTCCAGAGTAGTCTGTGGAGAAATTCTATCTTATAGACAGACTGATTGAATCCTACAATATTTTGCGAAGAAGGACTGCATTATTGACTTTTGATAACATTAATTTCACTGGAATAATTCTGTGTTTATTTTAGAGCTCCATATTTTTCATGTTAGGCAAAGCAATGAAAAGAGCTCTTTTCACTTGTAGGGCCTACATTACTGACATGTCGACATGCACCAAAAGCTATCTCATGTTATATTGATGAAATGCCAAACTGCTCATTTACAGAAAAATATGCAATTTTGCTCTTGAAAATTGTTGAACCTAGCAAGCCTAAAATGATGAACTATTTGTTTAAGCTTGCTAGCGAGAATCAATGTATATTTTTCAGAATATAACATTCTACATTCTCTGCGCTCATTTTCATTTTCGAGAAAAGTTTTCAACTGAAAATGGTTTCTGTTACCGGTTTATTATCATGGCTCATATTAACTTGCTTCGTTACAGTAAGTATCCCGTTATCATATATTTGCAGGACTCTGCCGAATATTGTTGTGTGTCATATTGTGGTCCATTTCTGTAGTGATAGAGTAGCTAAGAGACCATTAAAACACATTTTCTGAGAAGTTATGCCTTTCCTATAATATGTTGAAGATTAATCATGTCACAAAATTGGTAATTTTGTGTAGTTTTGTCACACTGAGTTTCGTGGTACAGTTTTGCTTGAAACCCAAAATTCACACAGCTATAGTATGCCAAAGGTTGAGAATTCATGTCTTTTTGTCATTTTTCAGTGCTTTGGTAGCCAAGAAATATTCCAGGATAGGATTGATCTCATTAGATAAGTGAATATTCATTTTTCACAACAGAGAAAAAGCTGTCTTTTGACGTAGTATTTATACTGAATTGTCACATACTACTCCTTTTCAGACAGTTTAAGGTTTCGAAAATGAGCCATCAAACATGAAAAAGTTTGCCTTTGGGCACTCTCTTCCCGTCAGATGCCACAGAATTGGATTTTTATATTCATATAGCTCATGCATTTTTACTGTATTAGTTGAAGGTTTGATTGAAATTTTTCAAATATCTTAGGAGCTGCACAGCTCTGAACAGATAATACTAATGAAAATTACTCAGGAAGACACTGCATGTTGCAGGTGGCCCTTGTCTACCACATGTAATACATTTATTATCTGTACTATAGAATTATCAAATAACTAATAGACTATAGTTTGATTTACTAATTGTTTCACTGATAATTATTTTACACCAAAGTGTCAATAATAAGAAGCAAAAACATATTTTGACAAATTCAAATTTTAACACAATATGTCAGACATTAGTTGCTACAGAAATCAAGAAATATATTCTTCTCCACCCTATGGAAATGCCCCCAGGAAAAGCCCTCAAGTACTTACCCATTTTACTTTGGCTTCCACTTTCGACAGTTTAACATGGATGTTCAATGTTCAAATTCAAGATGTCCATGTTGAAGAATTTATTCTCTGGATTTTTTTTAAAATTTCTTCACTTAATTAATCAAAATGATGTTCATATATGACCATTGAGCTGATTTTTTTCAATCAGCTATCAAGCCAGTAACAACAATATTGATTTTGACAAACAGTTTCTTACATACTCAATTTTTCAGGTTTGCCTGTCGAATCCAAAGTGGAATCGTATGAAGCGAGTGAGGGCTGCTGAGGATGCGCTACCTCATTCGAAACCATGGATGGTCCATATTGGATGTGGTTCATTCCTCATCAATCGCAAGCCCCATCTTTTTTCAACTGATATTCGTGAAGGATCATCAGATATTTTGCTCACTGCTGCACACTGCATTGTGCATGATTCGTAAGTCCAGTTGTTTGTTTCATTTTCACTGATCCATCTGGCTGAATAATCTGTACCGCTATAATAGGTAGCACAGTAAAACTGTCAGAAAAGACTGTATTACAATATGAATAATATCATCACAAAGGAAAATGCTGACAATTAATGGATCTGCTTCCTATTGTTTTAATTAGTTAAGATAAAAATATTTGCCTTTTTGACCATTCTGCTCTTTGTTGAAAATCATTTCTCCCTGTCAAACTTTGTCAGACACATTTTGTATCTCATATAATTTGTACAATTTTTTGAATGCTTCCCATTGCTGTGTAGTAAATATGATGAGTCTGAGAAAACAACAACAAACAGTTTTGTATCTATTGCATGCGAAAAACATTTTTTACTTTTTTACATTCAATCTTGTACTGACCAATTAGTTCAAAATTTTTGCACTTTTTGTGATGCAAAGTGATTCTGCACAATTTTCGGAGCTCTGGAGAATGTTGCAGAATAATTATCATAAGCACTGGAGGTCGAGGTTTTGAGACTGTGACTGCACGTTGGAGTTCATGATGTGTCAGCCACGTGGACTTTGCATAAGGGCCAACCACAATAGCCTACTACAGCATGCGCCTTATAAAAAAGGTTTATGAATTTCGCCTTTTTGTTGTAGTGGCCTTTGGGCCCATGGGCTCATGTGAAGCAATGCGCCCCAAGCACCTCATAAGCCTAAGCACCTCATGAGGCCATGTCGCCCATGAACCACATAAGCCCATGCACCTAATGTACCATGCACTAGATAAGCCAATATGCCTCATTAGCCCATGCACTTCATAAGTCCATAATGCTACATAACCCCATTTTCTGCAGTGTACATGAATGTGAAAAAATATTGGATTTCTTGTGGAAAGCCTTCATATAAGCATCATTCCTTTAACCCTGGAAGACAGGAAATGCAATGGACAGTTAAGGTTCGTGTTTTTCAGTGGTCTAAAAAATGATAGCCCCTACAGTCTGAATTATTGCTTTAATACCTTGACTGTTTTAAGAGTACAAATGATATCAATGAAAAATATATGATTTTTTTGTCAGCATTGGAAGCTAGACCCTCATTGAGCAAACCATTTTTCTACTGGTGACTTGGAGCATTTGACACACTCCATGATCTGAACAGGTCCAATTGACACAAAATACTGATTCGTAACAGAAAGTTGTACATGTCAGTTGTATTGCAAATTAAAAATTACTAAATGACAAATGGTGTTCACATCATCTAAGTATCAAGTTAGCCTTGACCATAGTGCTATTATGCTAATGATATTAGCATGAGAACTATAGACCCAAAAGCTAATAAGTCTCATGACAACCAAAAAAAAAATCATTGCAAATTTTATGGATCCACAAAGGTTTTTTCTGCTAGCTGGGCTGCCAGAACTTTTTTGAAGTTTCATGAAAAAGACTGTATCTGAGGTTTTTTGTAATGGCAAAGCCCAAAGAAAAAATTACTGACTGTTTGTGTAATCTGGTATATGTTAGAGCTTATAAACGAGAATTGGATTTTAAAGCACATGTGGCACAATCAGTCACATAAGACCATATACCTCATATGCTCATGAACCTCATAAGCCATGGTGCCTCACACATCCACGTGCTTCATTAGCTGAAGCACTATAAAACTCAAAAGCTTCATAAGCCTATGCCCCAAGCCCAAATGCCTCATAAGCCCATGCGCCTTATAAGCCCATGGGCCCCATAAGCCCAAGTGTCATATTAGCCCAAGCAGCTCATAAGCCCAAATGCTTCATAAACCCACGCACATCATAAGCCCAAATGCTTCCTAAGTCCATGCCCATCATTAGCCCTAACCCCTCATAAGCCCATGGGCCTCATAAGCCCAAATGCCTCATAAGCCCATGGGCCTCATTAGCCCATGTGCCATTATAAGCCCAAGTACCATTATAAGCCCATGCGCCTCGTAAGCCCAAACGCCTCATAAGCCCAAACACCTCATAAGCCAAAGTGTCATATAAGCACAAGCAGCTCATAAGCCCAAACACTTCATAAACCCATGCACATCATAAGCCCAAATGCTTCATAAGTCCATGCCCCTCATTAGCCCAAGTTCAATTATAAGCCCAAGTACCATTATAAGCCCATGCCCCTCATAAGCCCAAACACCTCATAAGCCCATGCGCCTCGTAAGCCCAAACACCTCATAAGCCCATGCGCCTTGTAAGCCCAAACGCCTCATAAGCCCATGCACCTCATAAGCCCAAATGCCTCATAAGTCCATGCACCTCATCAGTCCAAGTACCATTATGAGCCCATGTACCTCATAAGCCCAAACGCCTCATAATCCCAAACGCCTCATAAGTCCACGCACCACATTTGTCCATAAGCCCCATAAGCCTATGTGCCTTATGAGCCCAATAGGATACATCAGCCAAGAAAGCCTGACGCCAATTGAACATTAAACATATCGTAGTGCAAAGTATAGTAGTGGGCTATTATGATTGGGCCCTGCATAAGACAGACGTATCTTGAAGAACTTTCCCACACCACATAGCAATGGTACTATTTAGCTGCTCATTATTCAATCTGTTCAACCACCCAAAAGTTAATTCCATTTTCAGACATGATCCAGCCTTCAATATCCAGCGTCCTCAAATCATTGCATCATTGGGGAGACACAATTTAGCAGATTTCAA
Organism: Romanomermis culicivorax; assembly: GCA_963922205.1. Lineage (NCBI taxonomy): Eukaryota > Metazoa > Nematoda > Enoplea > Mermithida > Mermithidae > Romanomermis > Romanomermis culicivorax. The sequence continues at coordinate 681,708 of CAWUHX010000155.1, read as the reverse complement.
TGAGCCACATCAAATTCAAATACCTGTTGTGAAAGCGATGATTCATGAGCAATACCATCCCAGCTATGACTCAAAGAGGAAGTACGACATTGCGATTATCCAATTGGAAAAACCAGTTGAGTTCAATGAACATATACAACCAATTGCGCTGTCGAATTTCACTTTGGATGATGTCAACAACTGCTCTTTGAGTGGTTGGGGCGGGAGCAAAAATCGAGGTACAATTCTTTCATTTCTGATTCAGAGGCATTGAATAGAAAAGTTGTATTGCAGTATCCATTGCAGTAGCTAAGAAAAACATGATATTACTCAACTTTCATATGAATGAACCATTTCTTTGAAATCCAACTGCAATTACACAATCCATTTGATACAATGCTTGAGAATTTGTTTAAACACACTGTTTCACATCCTAGTTTGTGGGAATATCTTGAGATATGATAGTTGTAGAGGGCTTTAAATTGTTCAGGAGTGAGGCAAAAAATTAGTTTCAGCAACTGTGATAAATAGTTCTCAGATGCATTCCTTCAACTAGATTAATTCTCAATGAGACTGTGTGCTCAAAGTGTTTAGCTTTTTGCAGATAAAACTAGACATGATGTCCAGAATTTGCAGTTGATGCTCAGAATTCTATGCTTCACATTTCTAGAAGAGTTTCAACCCTTTTATCCATTTGGATGTCAAAATTTTTTCAGAAAACTGAGATGTGAAACTGGGTGTCCTCAGACATTTTTTTGAATAGTGTTATTGCATAGGCTTAAGACAGCTGTGCTTCCACTATGTCATAATTTTGTATGTGACCCATACTATTGTATCATATTATTTCTTCCACATATTTTCACAAAATTTGTGTGTTTAGAGTTTTTGTACATTAGTAAAGATGGCTGAGAGACATCGTCATATAATTACATCCTCCTTGTTTTTTCAGCATTGAAGACCACATTTATAACGGACTTGGTTGATAGAGGGGTATATTACAGTGCAAAGACTGACCTGGATGCCAGTATATATTTTGTAAGTGCTCAATAATATGGAAAAAAATTTTATCAGAGAATAGGTTTAGTTTTGAGAACTGTCAGTTGAGTATAATTTAAAATTCTCTTTCAATTTTCAGCTGATACACAACAAGTCTATCCTTGTGTATGCAAATGAGACTCCTGGCTCTAAATATGACATTCTATGTGCCTCTACAAATATTATCATCTGTAACCTCAATTTCAGTGTTAGAGTGCAAAATTAACAAATTTTAATTGAAAAAGTATATTCAGAAAAGTTTAAGAACTGACTGATATTGAATAGAATCCGATGTAGAGGAAAGTTCAATCATTCTTTCTTTTCCAGCTTTTCATGTTTATCAACTGCATACATTTCTTTTGTTTCCAATGTAAAGGTCTGGGTGCCCATTTACATTCATTCATTTTGTACTTTTTTGCAGGGTGACTCTGGAAGCCCTATGGTTTGTATCAAAGATAATAAAGTGGTAGCACAAGGTATAATGTCAAATTCGGAGGGACCTCATGATAATTGGCATACAGACAACTTTGTGGACATTGTGGAATGTTTACCATGGATATTGGAAACATTGGACAAAATAGATGATCCATATTTTTACCACCATGAACTATTACCTTATCGATCGTTCCCTGCTGATAATGCAGTAACCATAGAAATATTGAAGTTCTATTCTGTGGGAGCTGGTTTTTCATTGAATGACTTTGAGAGGAAATTAAACTTCAAAGTTGCAGCTGATTATGATCAAAGATGGCTGAATAGAACTTTCTACAGACACTTTCATGTTGAATGTGGTAAATTTTATATTGCTGGTATTTTTGGCTATGAAATTGTGGCTGATGCACTGACGTGTGCTGTTCTCTGTTATGACAAAAATCGTGCAGGAATTTGCAGCTATGTTCAGGCTGGAAAGCGTTGTTATTTTTCTGATGAAGGAATATATAAGCCATCATCCGCAGTATCTATCGATGTTCGACAATCAGTGGTCATCTACTTTCAAGAGAAATATGGTAATACTAATCAGAATGTTTCTTTCATGAAACCAGATATATGTGAGCTTTCATTATTTACAGAACTAAAGTATACTGAACAATCAGATGAGGTGATGCAACCTAATGCACCATTGGATATCCAATCGATGCAGCCAACATGGAATATCAGTATTATGCTGATGGATGGCCCATTCCACTGCACTGGCCGGATGTCCAGTTCAGATACTCCAAACATGGAAGTATCAAGTAGCTGTATAAATGCAGTCATCCCAAAGTGAGTCAATAAGAGTACATAGCCTATCCTGCATGAATCAAAGTTTTAAAGAATGAGTTTGTTACAACTAATGAGTGAGTGAAAGAGTGAGGTTCAGAATGTAGAGAGATGTTTTCACATTGAAGTATCAGCCTATAATATGAACATTTTTCTCTCAAAATTGTGTTAATACCTAATTAGAACTACATTTCCAAGACTGCATCTTTGACAAACGAAACATCCAAGGTCACTGAATACTTTCTTCACTAAAAAGTCTTATATTCTTCACTGCGTATTGCAGCTCAAACTTTCCCAATATTGCCTTAAAAAGATGCTTGTACTTTTTGTTTTCTTTCCGATTTGAACATAATGATGAAATGCACAATTTTACAAGTAATCACACAGAGTCTCGAGTCTTGAGTTCTGGCGTGGTCAAGTGACATTTTTGTGGGTTACAATTTCATCAATGGGGAATAATTTCTGGGGTGTCCTGGAAGAAAAAGCAACTCCTCTTTTCACCCAAAGAGTCCAACAAACAGTTAGAAAAAGAGGAATTTATGTCTAAAAAAGTATAAAATTTGTATCAAAACAAGAGAAGATGAATTCATGATACTTGATAAATTAACTTTTTTGACCTTTTCTTGTTCAAAAAGGATGAATTTTGATTTCAAAATTGTCAATTTTCGCTAGTCTCATGACCAAAAGTGTGAGGACATATGGCAAATATAGTGGGCAATCATTACAGGACAATCCATACGACTGATTTTCTGTAGGTCCATCCCCAATTACATATATGCAAAGAATATCTAGCATTGTTTTGCTCTTCTGGACTTCGTCCTACCAAGAATTTCATATTATAATTTAAAGAGGGTAATCCTAACAATCCAACCATGCTTTGAAATGAGAGTCTTTGCATAACATGAATAGTCATTTTAGTACAACAAAAAATCTGACAGCTCCTGCACAACATAACTTTAACTTGTGGTTCTAGGAATAGGGAAGAAGAATGGAGAGAAATCTACAGTTTGTTGGAATTGATGAACTGCAGCACAACTGGACATGTATAGCGTTGTGGGACTCAAGACCAATGCTGACTGAAGACTCAAACATAATGCTTTTATTTTTAGGTCAGATGAAGTCTTTTTTGGAACACAAGTCACTGTGTTGTCAAATAATAAAATGCAAGAAACAACAATATGGTTCGAAATTGAGCTAATTAATGAAATGACCGAAGCCGTTTTCATGTATTTTTTTGGTCTTTCATTCAATGATGGATATCCGGAAATGAACATCCCGGTGACAAAACACCCTGTACTACGGGAATATGAACCATCATCTGGTGCTTTTATGATCAAGCCGCGTACAGCACCCTGGATCGTAGGCCTGCAACAGTGGGAAGGAGAAGAGCACTGTGGGGGTGCACTACTGAATGAATCTTCAATCACAAGAGTAGGAAGAACAGACAGGACGAGGTTTTTACTCTCAACAACAAGTTGTTTCAAAGAGAGGTAAGTTTTTTAAAATATGAAGTCACCTAAATTGGAATGAACATGTTGAATCAGTTTACTTTTTCAAATATTTTGGGAACACATTCTTTTATTCTATGAAAAATCTCCAAATTAAATGGGGAGTGGAAAAACGATGGCATTCTGAAAGTTTATCAGCCATCAATAAAGATCCCATCTCATTGCGTAGAACTTTGCTGAAGGTAAAGATCAAAATCAATCAAGTGTAATCATAATTAAAAGACTCGACCCTCTCTCTAAGTTTTGTTCAAGTTTCGTTCTGGAGTGTTTTACATGTAGTTTGTCATACTGTGCAAATTCCAATTATGTATTGCTGGTCTAATAATTATGTGTCATTACTATGAAAAAATTTTCAAAAGCTTTTGTTTATCTGGGAGAAGCCATTTTTCAAGCAATACCCAAGTGACTGGCATAGTGTGGGGTTGAAAAGTAGATTGAAATGCAAGGAAAGTATTTTCTATTACTATGCTGTAATTCATCAACAAATTTCTTCCTAGGCTTCATCTCCGTAGAAACCCAACAGTGATTGCTGGTCGCTACTTTTTTGACTTGAATGGCTACCATGAACAAATGAAGAAAGTCAGGAAACTTCATGATCGCCCATACTATGATCAATTAAATGCCAGTCTGGCGGACTGGCCCATAATTGTGGAAATTGAAGACGATATAGTTTTCAATTCATATGTTCAACCATTGGATTTAGTGATGAATAGATCAATTAGCATGGATGATTGGAGCCTTGCAACAGTAGGCTGGATCCGGGGTAAGTTTCTTGTGGCAGTGCATCCTCATCATGCGGTCTTCTTGGCCCACACCATCACTACTACAATCTGCATTCCTTGAAAATCCATATAAGTTAATTGGTACAGGTAAGTAGCACTGACGTCTAGGGACACAGGTGGTTTTTTCACTGAAGGGAGTGATTCACTTTCTCTGACCACATTGGGTCCAGATTCAGATCCAAAAAATGTTATCAATGGTTCTGGATTCACAACACTAGATCTGGTGTGTACCTGCATGGGATCTGGATCCTTTATACAGTGTTAACATGTTTAATTATGCAAAATCTACTTGTATTTATTCATGCTTCCTATTTTTTCCATAATTGCTAATCACTAGGAAATCAGGTTGCAGTTGCAATTACAAGGAAATCTTTGGATATGATTTCCTGCACACCTCTATCTGCATTGTGTAAACTACACTAGTGATTGAAGAATCCTCAAATGATTATCATTGAAAACAAAAAAGAATGTTGATAATGCCACAATTAGTCATCTGAACTTAATGGCACAACTCTGGTGGAAAATATGAAAATTATGTAATGATTATTTATCTTGCATGTAGCCCAGGAAAATTTTGGACTTTAACTTGCTAAAAAGCCGGAAAAACTGCTCTCAACTATTGCTTCACTCAGAAAGTATAATTTCATCAGTAAAGTCCAGAACTCAAAGTTTATTATATAACCTGTCTTGTCAAAGTTCATATACAAAATCCCAAATTGATTGAAGGTTGATACAGGTGAAAAATTATTCCTTGTCAACTATAATTTGGCTACTGATGGTTTGGAAATTTGAAAAAATCAATGCACCCAGTCCAGGAAATAAAACAGATATCTGCACAATTTGTTCTGGATCTGAACATCTTTCCCATCCCAATTTTTTTGTATTGATGGTTTCACTGACTCTGCAAAGCAATATGACAGTGGGTCATTGCAAAAACAAAATTCAGACGTTGTAGCCTGAAAAGTCAGAAAGGATGCAAGGGAAATACTGATTTTCATTTCAAAAACCACAAAAATGAGTATTTACAGTACAAACCATAATAAAAGTTGCATTTTTGTGTGGCTATCTTCTGCAGAGAAGTTTCAATTTTCCAGACCTCCTAAATAAAGTGTTAGTAGCACATTTATCTTTTATGCATAATATCAGGGAATCCAGATCCCCATTACACATTAAATTAATGTTATACAACAAGTTTCCCATGCTGCAACATCTTTTTCATTTAAACCACAAATTTCACTATGCTCAATCCTTTTGTCATGTATTTTGTTTGCTTGTGTATATTTAAGGGAAATATTATGGTCCGCAGTACGCTATACCTTTGCGAGCCAACCAATCGAATTTGAGGAACGATGCTAACATAAAATTGGATGAGGTCTCTACAATCGTTACTGAACGTTTGTATCGCATAAATGATGATGTTATCAACCAGACGGTGAGGATTATCACAGTATCTGTTAAAGCATGGCCATTCAGACAAAAGTAGAGCTCAGGTACCAGATTCTGACACTTTTGGACACAAAATTTGAAAAGGTAGCACTGAAACATGCCAGATTTGAACTATTCTGGGTATTTACAATCATGCTTTGGAAAACTTCTGGATCCAATTTATGAAATAAGTCTATGAGCCGAGTTCTGATATGTGGTTCCTAGTGCAGTTGTTGTGTCTAAATTTCATTTATGGCATTCCTCAAATTTGAGATTGCTACCACACTGAGAATGGTTATGAAAACTTTTGACTATTTTTCTTATTGTTAGGCAAGTTTCCCAGTCTTTCAAGTGTTGCCGCTATTTTGGCTTACACATATCAGATATGATCACTGTGAATTGGCTAATTAACATCAGTTGCCATTAGCTAGTACATCAAAAATTGAGTTCTTCATTTTATATTTTCTAGTTCTCTTGACCATTGCCGACACTGGCAGCTTGATGGAGTAATTTTCTGCTTCTGCTAAGAGGTAGGCTTATTTTATCATCAGAGCTTCACTAGTTTGAGACTATACACTGAATTTTAGATTAATTTGCTAGTTTTCTATATTGGTGCTATATCTCACTCATCAGATTTGTATTTTAATCCACCGATTCTTTAAGCCTAAAATTATCTGACAATTTTCCAGATTCTAAGGTTCCTGGTTTGATCTTGGCCTCTAGAAATTCCAAATGCATGCATTTTAGGGAAGGGTAATTTTCTGTGTGCCGTATCACTTGAGTGATTTTTTCTCGTTTCACAGGATGCAAGGGGCAACCCATTAATTATTTGCCACAATATAAACAAAAGCTGTGGTTTATTGGGTTTTTATTTGCAATCACCGAGCTCAGATTCAAACAACACAGAAGAATATTTCACGCTGAATTCATACCTGGGATGGATTGAAAATGTTTTGAATGAATCCCTATCAAATTTGTTGTGAATTTATTTCTAGTAATAATAAACATAATATGTGGATCAATGTGCGCAAAGACTAATGACATAACAGTTGTGACAGTGTGATGAGCAGAATTTCGCCTGCTGAATAGTAATATTGCACATTTAAATTCGAAATTTCTGACAGGGATCACTTGAAACTGTATCACATTGAATATCCTGCTGAATACAAGAATGTAAATTCAGAGACTGGTCTTGAGTTTATGAAATGTAATTGAAAAAATTCACTCCATGTTGCAAGTAAAGTTTACATTGACATTGTAAGAAGCTCTTTCTTGCAGAGTTTTCTATTACAATACCTGACTTGATTTGTCGCCTGGTAACCTCAGGGAATTGGATAAAATTCCATACTAGATATACATGATTAGCACAAATTATTCGATTGGCTAAAATCAAGCTTAAACGCTATTAATGTGCAGCATCTTGACTTTAAAAGCCATTTATAGTTAGTTCGTTCGAATATTGCATCCATGGTGTTACATTATATGTAAATTTTTATCCAAAAGCAGAACTCGAGTTTAGTAATTCCTAAAGTGTTACTGTCAGCAAACCAATCTTATGCATAATGTAGGAATGAGTTGATTCAATTAATATCATATGAGAGTCATATTATTTTTAAAAATATGAATATTAAGCATAATTCTATGAGTTAATATGATGAAAGCATGTTATTAGAAATGAAAAACTCACACAAAAGTTTGGTGTCAACAAAGTAACATTTGCCAATCATGCTAACTGTTCTGATGAAATTTTTTTTCATTAGCACAAACGCTGATGGGACTCATGCTGAAAAACCTTGGTCAATAATACATATCTTACAGTATAATCACTTAAAACGATGTGCAAGTACGATGCCATGCACACCTTACAGTATGATCACATGACATGATGTGCGGGTACAGTTCATGTACTGCATTGTACCAGAAAGTTCTGGAACCTTCCACAATATTCTATAATATTCTTTTATATTCTACAAAATTATAGAACATTCCATGATCTTCCGTGATACTATATAAGGTGTGTTGTTTTGTATAATCATTCACTTTATTTATTGTTGGATATTATTTAGTGCTTAGATATACTTATGTTGTGTTAGTTAGCCTTATTAAACTTGGCTGTTTACCTGCTATTATTCCAGTTGGATATTTACCAATTGTTCTGAGGCTAATCTGTTTGCAACTTGGTCCAGTCATTATTCAAGACACAACAGTCAAGATAATCCACGTAGTCTAGAGTACTTGCATTCCACAGATTGAGAGTTGAAAATGATGATTAAAGTTAGTTCATCAAAATAATGTCAAATAGTTGGATTTGAGTAACTTTTGAAAAAAATTGCAAGATTTTTGTCTGTTTTCTAGGCATATTTACAAACAGATTTCTGCAATAGATGATAAATCATATAAATTCGCAAGGTAAAAATGGGATAGAATAAGAAAATTCAACTTTTTAAGAATGATACCTGGTGAAATAATTTATTACATTTTTCCATCATAATCACTTTACATAATTCAGCAATCAGGATAATATAATCCCCATCTTATCTGAAACTGGTTTCACAAAGCATTTGAACTTAACAAATCAGCAAAATTGGCAGTTCATTGCCAAAATTCTGGAACTCCCTTGATGAAATATTTTTCGGGTTTTCACAAAGAAAATTTTGTTGATGAGATTTTGGTGACAAAATATTCAGTTTAATGACAAAATTTCCAATTTTTTATGACCAAATATGGTTTTGAATTTTTCAAAGCTCCCTAAACATCATGTGGTCGAAATTTCTAACTCTCTAACTCTTCATAACAGTCGTTTTTTTATAAAATAAAGAATAGGACAAGAATCAAGTGTCCTCTTTAATTATCCAAATTCCATGTTCTAAGGTTCTAATGTGCTTTGCTAATTTTGTTACTTTTCATGTGTAATTTTTAGAATGACAGCGTGGGAAATAATGGAAGGAGATTTTGATGATGATGAAAATTTTCATATTTTTCGATGACAGAGAATTTTTCAAAGACTTTTCATTTATTTTTCTGATTTATTTGAATTTGAGACATTTTTCATTTTTTAGAGTTTTCTTTTTAAATCTTTTTTTAAATCTTTTTTTAAATCTTTTTTTTAAATCTTATTTTTATAGTTTTTCAATGATTTTTTATTTATTCTTTTTTTATTCATTATTAATTTCTTTTGCATTTTTCAAATCATCTATTTATTTTCATTTTTTCAAATCTTCGATTTATTTTTTTCATTTTTATATTCATTTTTTTTTATTTTTTTATTTATTTTTCTTAAAATCCACTTAAAATTTTTCATTTCTTTTTCACAAAAGAATGCTACGCAAAGACGAAGAAATGGAAAAGTCGAGAACCCATAATATTGATTAGACAGCATAGTCCCTAGTGCATAATGCTCAGTGAAGTCTTGCCATCATGGATTATGAAAATCATTATAGGCACACAAGAGAAACTGCAGAAAATTCAGTCTCTACCATCAGGAAAGTTTAAATAGCCACAAAGGCTGCTCCTGTTAAGGGGGGAGGGGAATCAACTGCAGTCAAGTCCTAGTTAGTGAATAAGTTGCTTCACTTACCAAACATAGTCTCTACCACTACCAAGGCTGCTCCAGATATGAATATCTCTAATGTTAGCTGGGTCCAAAAGCCCCTAGTGTCTCTACAGCTCCCAAGGTCTCAAAAGCCCTCACGATTGCTCCATTCAAGAAGGTATATGCTGTTTCTAGGAGCGATAGAGACACCAAGACATCAGAAGCCATGAGAGCTACTGAAAGGTTGCGGCTGTAGAATCACATGAAAAAAATATAATGCCTTTATACTGCCCGTAGACAAACAATGAACGAACAATACAGTGGTTATAAAAATGCAACGTTTCTGTAGTCTATCTACTACATTTCTCACTCTTTTTATTCACGGGTGGAGGAAATTGAACCCTGGTCCTTTGATTGAGAGTCTAGAGCACTACCACTGGGCCATTAGGGGCAGCAGTAACTTGTTTGGAAATTATATATATCCTGACAGACAGGAACCCAAATCTGAACTAGTACACTACCAGGCGAAACTAACCCTCAAAAATTCGCGTTCAGGTCGCGTCTGGATCACATGTTTTTCGGTAGCACAAAGAAAACTTTCATCTTTCTTAATAATTGACATTCATGCAGTAACTGTCAATCATGGTTTTATCATAATGTGTAGTGGATACGCACTTTGTTTTGACCTACAGTATGACAACAGTTGACCTTTCGTTTATATCTGGTAAATAATGTGTGCTTTCTATAGGGAGGCAAGAAGGAAGCATCAGAAAAATTCTTTGGCTTTGTGTGACACAAGCACATGGCCTGTCAATTTTACTGTCCATATAGTGTGCTTTTCCCGTCGTGGGTGCGTCCAGGACACGCGTTCCGGACGCATCCTGGACGTGACGGGCATAGACGGTTAGTTTCGCGTGGTAGTGTACCATCTAGTCAGGATATGTAGAACTTCCAAACAAAATACTTCTGGTCCAAATGGCCCAGTGGTAGTGTTCTCCACTCTCAATCAAATGACCAGGGTTCAATTTCCTCCATCCGCAAATGTTGTGAAAAGAGTTAATTGTTGCCTGAGGAAGGTAGTAAGGTAGACTACTGAAACATCACATTATAGTAACAACTGTATCGTTCGTTCATCTTGTGCCTATGGGCAGAATTATTGTTATGTTATTGTATGGCCAAGAAATCAAGAATCATAATCTTGATAGCTGTTGAGGTCTTGGTGGCCAAAGGCACCTGCTTGGGTGGAGCAACCACAGTGGCTCTTTCGAATCTGGTAGCAGTACATACCATCATGAATGAAATAGTGAGACTTTGGTGGCAGTAGAGACCTGATTTTCTGTAGTTTCTCATGTATGACTTCCATAATATTTATAATCCATGATGGGAAGACCAGGACATCATACAGCTTTATCCCGTGAATAGGGGTGGAGCTATGCTTTCCAATCAATATTTCATTTTTCTAGCTAATCAAAAGAGGCGTACCTCTCATTCCATAATGCTTAGTCCTTATGGCCAGCTCCCATTTGGTGTATATTATTTGATGTCAATATATACATTCTACATAGTAACTTGTACTGTTTTGTGAGCATAAGGGAAAGTATTTTGATGTCAGGTTTTTGAAAATTCGGGTAAGAAGGTGCTTGCTGACTTCACCGTGTACTAGTGGCTTAAGAATTTACTCGTTTTAGCATCGGCGAAGTATTAATTACTTTTTGTTAGGAAGTGGTAGAAGTGTTGCAAGCTCCTTTGTGCCAAACTAAAGGACAATGCTTGTAGTGTGAAAAATGACACACTAGTGCCAGTTTTGAGGAATGCCTACAAGTACAAAATGACCGACTACACAGCGCCTGGATGTCAGGCACTGTTACTGTAGAACATGGTTTTGTGGATTGGTCCCATCCATGTTTTCAATCATTTTTACTTGTACATTTTTTTCTTGGACCTCATGGATCAAGCAATAATTCATTGGTCTCTGATCCCTCAGATCCATCATTTCTTTTCAAATTTTACAACATCACATCCACCAAACAATCCTGTAAATTCGAAAGGACATCTAAAGATTAACAAAAGCAATATTTATTAGGAAATTTGTCTTGTTGAAATATTCAATAACTCTTACTTTTTGATACAAATCTAGAATATCTTCAGCTATTCAGCTCAACTTCTAACCACACAACCCTCCATCAATGCAACAGCTTCCTGAAAAGTTGTTTCATATGATTCCTGAAATCAGGCAAAAAAATCGTGAATCCAGTGAACAATGTCAAACTTTCCATCGAAGCCAATGGTGCGAAATAAATGCCATACTTCAATGACATTTCGGGGCTAAGTAGCTGTAACGTTGTCGATAACACCAAAGTTGTACATAAATACACAAAAGCGTAAAAAAATAAAACCTTTGTTAATTTTTTGTCCCTATCACTCTGAATATCGCCCAAGTTCCCTATACTTTGGATTGGAATAATTTGGTTAGTAGTTGCACCAAATTTGAGGAGTTTGAAAACCACTTTCTATGTAGATAAATTACAATCGTCAAACAGTTACATATCACCAGAATATTGAAAATTGACAAACTGTTTTTTAAAATCCAGCTGAAATATTTTCCACTCGAATTTCTCAGTCGACAAACGAGTATTATGGGGTCATTATCCGAGAAATCATCCCAATAGGTTATCGAATATATTGTCATATAGAAAAGTGAGACTAGGATTATTATTATTTTGTATAGCTTCTTCAATATGACTATTTTCTTCTCATAAAGTTTTGTCCAAATGATCATAAATAATCTATCAAAACTGAGCAGGCAGCTCAACATTTGCGCACTGCATGCAAAAATCATCTGCGTGCCTGATTTCATATGGCATGTAATGACATCTTGGACATCGTCGAGGCCATTAAACTGCCGATATAGCAATTTTACTGATGTAACCATTTAATATTTACATTGACTTGAATCGAATATGATCACCGAAATGAAAACCACTCTGGTTACAGATGTACGCATGAAGTTCGTTAGTAAAAATATTGATAGATTAATGCCAGCAAATACAAGGTTGATAGAAGGTAATATGATATTTTCTACATCGACTGGAGTTGCAGTTCTTTCTGCTACCAGTGATGCCAAATGCAAGGACTGATTGGTGATGTTCATGTCCAATGGTGCAATTGAATATGTGCTACAAACTAAAATAGATGTTTCTATAGTGTTAAATGAATTCAAAATTAAAAAATTTTAGACATATGGTATGATTACATACAACATTCCTCCTGAAGGATTGATACTTTGGTCAGTCTATCTGTTCTGAACCTGGCTATTTTTGTTGAGCCCTGGTGCAGATGATCACACCTACTCTGACATTTGTCAGTGGGGGCACCTCTCGAATGCCATCTAGGCAGCCCTTCAACTTTGATGACTGTACCAGGGCTGGGCCCCCTCCTGCACAAAGGATTAGGGATATTGTATTGTGACATATGACATTTCACCCATAGGATTGAAGTTTCAGCCATTATATGGGTCTAGAACCTGGCCACATTTGTTAAGCCCTCCTAGGGATAAGCACACCTACTCGGACGTTGGTCAGTGGGGCCACAGCTCAAATGCCATCTAGGTAGGCCTTCAATTTTGGTGACTGTACCAGGACTAGCCCCCTTCTGCACCAAGGCTTAGGGATATTGTATTGTGACATATGACATTCCATCCATAGGATTGAAGTTTCAGCCATTATATGGGTCTAGAACCTGGCCATATTTGTTTATCACTCATTAGGGTAACCACAAGCACTCAGACATAGGCTCGTTGTGGGGGCAGCTTCAGTGAAACTCAGAAAGTCCTAGAAACCATGATCAAAATGTGACACTTGCTTTCTACTCCCATCAAAAAAACATGATTCGGAAAAAACACACAATAATTCACATATCGCACTTTGTGGACAATATCCAATGAGTTTAATTGGTTAAGCAAATGCGGTAAATTGTGAGTTTTAACTGTAGAAATAAAAAGAATGACTGAACTATTCCCCAGAAACTAATTTATTGGGAGGTGGATTTTCAATTTTCAACCACCCCTCTGTTCATTTATTTTGATTGAAAAAGGCTCTCTGGATCATGAGTATAATTTTCTCAGTTTGCAATTTTTGGCTTGACACTTTATTTCTGTGTAGTAATTTCCCACCAAAATAACGCAATAAAACTGATTAATTATCATTGATGACAAAAGGGCAAGTGGCATACCAAAAGTACTAAATTTTATCAAATGAATAAAAAAGGCGAAACGATGCCAAACAATAACTATAAACGTTATGCCAAATTTCTCTGTATCTTTATTGTTTTTTATACGAAAAATAGTATAGCACAAACCGTATTGAAAGAGTTGTTTACCTAATGAGAAGTGAACCAATTAGCAATCAAGAACTTTAGAAATCAAATGGATAGAAAACAGAGGACCAAAGGTCAGAGAGGAATTGATCCTCTGACATATGATTTGATTTCCAATCACGTTGTCAACTTTAAGAATGTACCACACTACAAAGCAACAGGTGGCCTCTGGTCACCAATGTTGTATGTTACTAGACAAACAGAATAGAGTTTTGTGAGAGAAAGATGGGAGGACGAACCAAGCAAGCAAAGTTCTGATGTGAATATTCAAGCTTCTTTGAAATCGGTTCTTTTGAAACTTATGATTCACATAAATTCTGAGGGTATTTCAAATTTGTGAAATTTTTTGTATAAATTCATTCTATTTATTGTTGAAGTGAACAAATTTCTGTTTATAGCCAAATGCTTGATGTAAAATTATCGAGCTGGCAAGGAGTTTGCATTGAAAATGATAGTATGCTGAAACAATTGAATTGCCAATTGATTTTCAACTAACCTGCTCCTGATTCAGAAATTTTCATTAACACTTCATTTCTAATAACTGGCAAATAAAGTTTTAACTAATAATAAAGTCAAAATAACACATTCGTCAGCAAAATTTGATTCAGTAATAAGAATAAAAGTAACAATTGGAATAATAAAAAGAATAATTATAATACTAAGAATCATAAAAAGAGTAATAATAATAATAATAAATAATAATAATAATAATGATAATAATGATAAATTCTAAGCAAAAGCAATATTAATGCTACTTAAAAACATGAGAATATATAGTAAAACAGCTTGCTTATAAATTCAGAGTATGATTATCATCACATCGTGAAAATGTATTTCCATATTCCATTTAGTCACAAAAAATTTTAATATTAATACTTTTCTATTGATTAAAAATTCATGTAACAGATCCAAAGAAAAAGATATGTTAGTTAGAATTTTGTTCAATATTTCTTGTCAATTGAAGCAGTTTATTGTAGCCAATTGAAAATAAGAATTTGCAAAATTCAACACTCAGTTTTTGCTAGCAGCAAGCAAGATGTTAAGTGATTTGCATTTTTATAATAGATGAGCTGCTTCAAACACTGCCAAGTTAGGGTGGGATGATAAAATATGGAATGAATTCAGACGATTTTTCACCTGAAGACCAATTCAGAAGTGAAAAAATCATACATTTTTTTGTCAACAACACTTTCAGCAACATTTGCACTACTTTAGATTGTCACTGATTTTAATCGAATGATAAACAATATAAATTCTATGGCTACAGTAATCGTCCTGAATCGTGTGTGCGTCATTGTTCTATGCTTGGATTTGGATTTGCTGTAAAACACAACTTTATTAAGCCGTGGACAAAATTGACACTGTCTGAGAAAGGAGAAAATTTGCAGTAAGATTTAACAGTAAACTCGTATGTTATATTTGATTTTTGTCGGGGCTTTTGAGACAGGAGGCAGGAGTGGGATTCCAGAATTCGTCCTGAATGCACATATGTCCAACGCCCACACTTACCCGATTAAATACTTAATTAATGTACTTAAACCCGACAATAACTACCCACTGACCAAGGAAAACTGATTCCTTAACCTGTCTCCCAATTAAATATGAAGAGATAAAAAGAATTCTCTCAAAGCTTACCAATCACAAAGAATAACTTACTAATACAAATTTTGACAGGCGAGAATATAATCACTCCCTTGTGCTAAGGAGAAAAACACCAAAAGACTGGGCACACAGGGAGGCAGGCGAGTATGCAAAACATATAACAATTTTATAACAACAACAATAATGAGAGAGCCCAAACGCACGCCTGCAGATATGGGCTACAGTAAGACATTTCTCGATGGTCTGCGTCGCTCACTCCACTTTATACCTGCGGACCTCTTTCTAAAATCGACAAAAAGTATGAATGTACAACAAATCGGTAAAAATACACTACAACATGTACAATCCACTCGGCAAAAACAATCATTTTCTTACCTGCTTATTCAATCCTACTTTAGACACGCCTTAATTTGCATGGAGATGAAGAAATTAAGATATCAATTGTGCAAATTAGCATAATTTTCCCGATGATGTTTTCATTAAAATGCCAGGATGGCATATACGTTTCATGCATAGATTTTTCATGGACTTAAAGTGCATTACTAGTTCTAGGACATGGTTTAATCCCAGCAAAATACTGACTAAAAAAAGTTTTCATTTTCTGAGAAACATACACGCACCCAATTTTTTAAAGCAACAAAAATTTTTTTGAAGCCTTCATTTTGTGGTGTATACACATTATTAGTCGTCCCAGTATATTTTTCAATTTATAAACATCACATAAAACGTTGAAATTGTCGGAAACATACAAACTGTGAGGATGTGCAAAAAGTGCCATCGTGCATTTCCCTCTGAACCCGTAGACGTTGCTCATCCAAGTCACGGGCCCAGACCTGGATTTTTGTGACGGGCACTGCTGCAGTCACAACAGGCGATGCAGGGCTGTGCAGTCGGTGGTGGAGAAGCTACCACCCAGTGTGTGAGAATCGTTACATGGTGACTGTACTAGGGGGCCCCTTGCCTGCCTCTGCAGGGGGAGGGATGTTGTGATGAGGGCGTCACACTTCCCTAGGAGGAGAATGTGACGACGCGCAAAAGGTGCCATCGTGCATTTCCCTCTGAACCCATAGACTTGATGTGCTCATCCAAGTCACGGGCCCAGACCTGGATTTTTGTGACGGGCACTGCTGCAGTCGCAACAGGCGATGCAGGGCTGTGCAGTCGGTGGTGGAGAACCTACCAGCCAGTGTGCGAGAATCGTTACATGGTCACTGTACCAGGGAGCCCCTTGCCTGCCTCTGCAGGGGGAGGGATACAAAATGACATCGAAATGAATGTTTCCCATTATCGAATTAACAAAAGCATTTGTTGTTCATTCAAGCAAAATTCTACAAAAACCACATCGTTATTGAAAATGTTGTGCTCATAGTCAGACTAGTCAATATTTAGAGCTGAGTTTATTCACATTTTTCAGTGATCATTATTGGAATTTAATATTCTGCATAATAAATATTGACGTTTGAGCCATGGGCGCACATATGTTTCTCAGAAAATGTTGTAGTGTGTTTCTACTGATTTTGTCATTTTTTGTCAATCTGCACAAGAGGCCCACAAGTAATAAGTGGAGCGAGCAACGGGGACCATCAACAGCCGTCTTACTGTAGCACAGGTCAGAACGAGTGCGCTGGCTCTCTCCATGTGCATTATTCTTTTGTGTTTTATAACATATGTTTTCCATTAGTTAAATGTCCTACTCGCTGCCTCCCCGCATGCTCGTCTTTGTTTGTTTTTCTCCCTAGTGCCTGGGAGTGAATTGTCTATACTCTCGCCCACCCGCGTTTGTAAGTAAGTGTTTTTCATTGCCTAAGATAAAATTGAAGAAAGGTCTTCTTTCTCCTACTTATCTTAATTCGGGAGACAATTAAGGAAGTATCTTTTCCTTGATTAACAGGGGTTATTAGTGTCGGTTTAAGTACTATTAATTAGGTTAATTGGTTTAGCGTGGGCATCGGAAATAGGTACATTAAGGACGAACCCTGGGATCCCAATCCTGCCTAAAAATCAAAGCCCTGGCTATATTTTGCAAATACAACAAAAATGAAAATTTTTTCAGTAAATAGTTTGCTGGAGTGAAACCCTAGTGCTAGTATTACACTTTTAAGTCCATTAAAAATCTATGCATGTAGCTGGCCCAGGCAGACACAGCCTTTCATCCTCTCGGGGTAGATAAATTGTGTAGGCGAGCTTGGAACACTGCTTGCCGGGGTCCACTCAGCCCAGTTAGCATACTGGCGATAGTATGGCTAATGAGGAGGTGGGCCTATTCCATAATGAGGTAGGTAGCTGATCAAGTCCTGCTTGTCAGGCAGACGCCAGCCTGTGGAATGTGGCCGCCACTAGGTGGTAAAAAGCACCCGAAGAGCGCCTCTCATATAAGGTGGGCACTTGTATGACCATACAGTCTTGTAAAGCCTGCCTTTCCGGCTACAGGAAAATGGGTGGGTGTACCCCCAAAAATTAGAAAAAAATCTATGCATGAAGCATATTTACTTTATATGCCATCTTGGCATTTTATTGGAAATAACAAAATAAGAATGATTTCACAATCATTTTTTCTTCTTTCTGTTGACTCCATTGCTATGCAAATTTATCGCCCAAAATATTTTGTTTCAATTTCCTGTCAGAATCCCACAAAAAGTTTTCAGTTTATTGAAAAAACTTGACAATCAGAATGAAAAAAACAAACTGAAATGCCCTACTTCTGATTGATCAGATAAAATCCCAACTAAACTTATAATGTGTATTTCCTAAAATTGGGCTAGAATGACTTTTAGAATTTTGCTTACATCAACATTTAAACTACGCTCACAGTGTGGGAAAAGTGATAAGCTGTTTTTTAATAGGTAAATATTTTCCAATTTTCCACATTCTTGCTTCACCAGACATTGCTTGGTAAACATGTAACTATCAGCTAATCTTGGTTGTCAGTTTTGACCTACCTGATAGTGTCAAATGTGTATCTCATTTTGTTCATATGACCACAATTATTTGTTGTTTTTACAGCAGTTTTTTGTCTTTAATTCATTAGGTCTAGTCAGAATTTTCCTTCCCAAAAATACAGAGTAGGTTGTTATAATACTAAACAGTAGAATTATTGAATTACAATTTGGCTCATATTCCTTCTCACTGCAGGTTTTTTGCATATTCATTCTCACAGCAGGCTTTTTGCCCATCATGTTGCAAGAATCAGCATCATTGATCACCGATGAAATACCAGTCATTTCGCTAAAGTCTTTGGTCAATTGTAGTGATCCAAATTGGCATGGTGTGACCGATGAAATAGATCAAGCCTTGTCCACTTTCACATGTTTTTTCATTGTTGATCATGGAATCGACGACCAATTGTGCAAGAAAGTTCTACAAGATTTGACCAAATTTTTCCAAAAGCCAGTCAAAGAGAAGTTAATTTATGAGTTGAAAAATAAGTAATAATATCCTCATTGTATCACTTGAAAGAAAAAAAGGTCAGAAAGGGAATACCTGATGCTTGAGATTATGTCATTCTGCAATTCTCAAGGACATGCCCTCATCCACAGAATCAAAAGGAGCTTTTGTACTGACTAATACCCATATCCTAGAGAAGATTACTTTCTGAAGCAAGCATATACTACTAAAAATTTATCTATCTGCAGAAATGAAGGTGGGCTATGTGCCCTTATTTACACTCAATGCTAACTTGTACATGGGTCATGAAAATTTGCCCAATGATGCCATCGAACGATTTTTGTTTGGTGATCCCGACACTCGTATCAGTGGTTACAACCGAGCACCAGATGACTGTGCGGAGGGTTGGACGCCTAATGTGTATGATCCATGCTTCAGGAGCAGTGTCATGGATTTTTACAGGGTAATGATCTGGATACTTGAATGATTTCTATCAAGTGTTGGACATGTTGATGTGGATTTCAGATGTGGATCCAGATTCAAACCATAAAATTTCTGGCAGCCTTATTTCTGAAAAGTAACATTTCACTTTTTCTTCAAGTCTTAATAAGTATCTCTGCCTTGAATGCAGATTCCTAAAACAGAAAAGTACAATGGGCAAAGGCACAAAATGGTTAGATCTTACAGTCTCCCAGAAAAACATTTACTCCGTTAAGTGTGTAACTTATCAGTAGATTAAAATATGTTAACACAAAATTGATCATTCTGTAGATGAAGAATTGCTCACAGTAGCTTTTTTTGTTCAGAATATATTATTGATTTCATTGCAATTGCTGATTGTGGATCCTGATGAATAATTGTTTTCTTGACAAATGCCAGTTTTCCTAAAAATCCTATGTTATAATTATACTTTTATGCATAGCAGAAGATTTTATTTTGCATACTGTAGAATGTATTACATATAGCCAGTAATGTAATATTCCAATTTTCAATGTATTTTTATATTTAGCCCATATGATAATAATGTTATAAGATTTGTACTAATCTTTGCACATTTGGTTTGATGGGAATTAATAAATTAGTAAGAAAAATTGACAATCTTACATGTATTTGAAACAATGGTCATTAAGTTTTTGTAAATTGGTCTTTAAAATTTATAACTATACCTCAGTTGTAGCTTTAACACATGGTCTAAAGATACTTTCAACTCTATATTATTTATAGAATATATTCCACAAAACACCTTTCAGATTGTAGATTTAAAAATCCTAGATTACATACTGCCCCAATAACGTACAATATATTGTAGGGTACAATGAAAAATTACTATTATAATATGAAGTAGTGTTATATATTAATTTAGATAGTATTCATTTGAATATTTACTGCGTTATAAACATTTGTAGATTTAGTAATAATATATGTTTTTGAAATGAAATAAATTTAGCACTAGGTATTTTTAATACTTTTAAAATTTCCAAACTTGCACTTATATCAATCAATGTGATCGATTGTTGGTAGAAATAGAAACTTGAAATATAATGTTTAAGGGTTTTGTAACATATAGGGAAGCATGTTGTATTGCATACAATTGTATAACCTTAATGCATAGCAACTAATCACCGTCACAATATCATCCTTATAAAGTGGAAAAATTTTGATGACATTTCTCTTGTGGCCCAATCAAAAAATGGGCATCACATTTTCATTAGTGGTGCTCATTTTTTCATTGTTGAGTCCTGATCTATGACTGAAGATCTGGATGTAAATTCTGGATGGTATATTTATGACAAAAACTGGATGCAAATGGTGGATGCAGATTTTTTTGGTATGAAATCTGCTGATTTTGATGACTATAAGGTGAATTGTTTCCTTAAGATCGCCCATTTAAAGCCATCTGATGTCAAAGTGCAGGTTTTTTAAGGAATATTGGGCAGTTTGGATTTCATTCAAGAAATCTCCACCTGTCTTTCAGTTGTAAACTGTCCACATATAGCCTTCAGTTGTATCCTTTAGTTTTTTCAATTCCCCACATTATTTTTAGCTTCGCATGATTTTTTTCAAATGTTTGTAGAACAGAGGATGATTGTAACATTAGGCCATATTAAACATTGAAAGAATGATGTGGAAAACAGAGGTAACAACACACAATGCTTCTTTTCGGTTTTTTAACACTTTGGGGGACACTGTATACTTCATACTACAACTATGTTTACTGTAAGTCAGCTTCCTACTTTTCCATCATTAACTATTAGCCAGTATATTTTCCAGCTCCTGTATATATTATCTTTTCTACAAATATAAAATCTTATCTTATTTTACACACATCTTTTACAAAGGCCATCAAAAGTGTAGATTTTGTCTTAATGCAGTCCATGTCATTGGCTTTGGAAGAAAATGGGCAGTTCTTGAAATCATTGTGCTCATGAGCATCACACACCATGAAAGCCAAGTATTACCCAGTGATCAAGAAAGAACATGAAAAGCAAAATCGTCTGTCCGAGCATGTCAATGTTACCCCCATTGCATTGATCATTCAGGATGGGCAAGCAAGAACAATACAGTATGATTGGGAGTCAATCATAACACTTGCCCCAACCTAGAAAACTTTATTTTCATTTTCCAGGAAGGCCTAATTGCTCGTGATGTTGATGGCAGATGGCATAGCTGCAAACCACCCAGCTTATCAGCCAACCTGGTCATGGTGGGTCAATGTATGGAAAAAATAACCAATGGCCATTGGCCCGGCACATTGCACACTGTCCCATTGCCAACTGATCAAAAAACAATGGTTCAACCACGTATAAGCATGCCATTCTTTGTGCATATGAACAAAGATGCCCCATTGGTCCCAGTAAAAAAGTATGCTAGCCATTGCCCTTTGATGACCAATGTCTCAACTTTTTGGGAGTTGCAGCAAATGCGGATGCAACGAATGGTTTCAGCAATGGCTAAATGTTCAGCAATGGTGCAGCAAGAAGTCTAAATAGAATTTATTGTCTGCAAATATTCTGTCTTAAATAATTATATATAACTGTAATGATAAGTCATCATGGATTTCTCTAATTTTAATAAATTTTCCTGAAAATTCAGCATGTTTGCCTAACTTTCTTTATGCTATACTTCAAAATCAACAAGGGGTTAAGATAGTCTTGGTCCATGAGTCAGGAGATGATGGTAAAGTTGGCTAGGAGAGATAGACATGAATGATGTTCATGCAGGGAGTTTCAACTGAAGTCTTCTCCTGAGTCAGAACACTGACGTCTAACAGTAGGTCGATGTGTTTAGCTCTACTACCCAAAAGACTCAATATGCAGTAAGTATATAATAAATGAATAAAATGATGAAGAGGACATTGCACAGACAACAAAATTGAACAACAAACAAACATAACAAGTTCTCACTACAGTTACCATAACTACTACAAATGGTCTGCTGCGGCTGATTATTCAGTCCTAACCTGCAAGTAACCACCACTGTTGCCAAGAATGAGAAAATGGCAATGGGCATTGGGCAGGTGCAGATAAATTTGCATGGCAATGAAGTGTGCAGGAAGAAAAAAATTGATGATGAAAATCATTCTTGTTTTTTCTATTGTATGGTTCAATGTATCTTCCACCAATCTTGGACTTGTTTTTTTGCACAAATGAAGTGGTCAATCCAAATTCAAAATGACACGGTTTATTATTGTTAACCTCACATATTACGGCTTTAATCAGCAGTTATATATACAGAACTGATCCCAAGCATCAGTATCATGCTGAGCTATGCCATGCCATGCTAGGCTGGTCTGTGCCAAACTGGGCTGGCCCAACCCAGCATAAGCGTAATGTCAGCATGGTTTAAGGAGTATAATCCAGTCTTTAAGCAGAGAATTTAGTTCACAGAAAAAATTTCTGCATTTCCATGGACAACTTACAATATTTTGTCATCAATATTCAGCTTTTAAACTTTTTTGTTATTCAGAAAAGTTTTTTACTTTCCTAGGCCAACCTTTTTGTTAATCTTGATGAGCGATTTAGTTGCCAATTTTGGAATATTGGGGCTTATTAACTTGCCTTTTCCAGTTAGAAATCGATCTTTGTATGTCAAAGTTATCAGTTTGATGTTTGCTCAGGGATTCAGATCAGCATTCTTTCTGCTCAATTGTAACTAGTAAAAGAAATAGTTTCCGATTTAGAAACAACTCTTTCTATGTAGGAAGTGACTGTGTTCATTTTGAGCTCGGGACACAATCACAACCTAGATGAGAAGCCTAGTGTATGCCACATTCTACAGGCTAGCTTCTCCTTGACAAACCAGGATATGTTCAGCTACATATCAATGGACAGAATAGGGCCACCTCCTCATTCAGTGAACCTCAACACCTAGAGGCTAACTGAACCAAGGGAACCTTGGTAAGAAGGACTCCATGCTTGCCTACACAATTTATCGACCCTGTAAAGCTAGAAGGCTGGGCATTTTTAGGCCAGCTACCAGACAAACCTAACTTACTTTCAAGATGCAACCCTGGTTCTAAAGACTAGTAAATGGGAAGTGATAGCAATTGAATCAAGATTGACCAGTCGTACATCTATGGGCGTACTGGAATGACCCAAATCTCCTGCTGATGGAGAGAGTAAGTTGTGACTGGAAGGGAGATGCAAAAGTGTATGACAGACATAGAATACAGACTTTTTGATGCATTTTGGTGTCAAAAGGTGGCTTTCCTAAAATGCACCAAAAACATGGATTATGTCATCTGTTATCCTATGAATGGTTTTAATTCATCTCCAAAAAATTTAGATTCCATGTCCATTATGGCCATCTGCATATGCATTCCAGACACAATCACTCAAAAGCATCCCATGAAGATTAATTCATTCAGTCATCCTTACAGTTTTTGATAGTAAACCAGCAATCACAATCACACTGATGATTTTGCCAATTTACAAATATTAGTTACTTTAGCTATATATATTTCTCTTTTGAACTGACCAACCCACCCAATA
This sequence comes from Romanomermis culicivorax, assembly GCA_963922205.1. Taxonomy (NCBI): domain Eukaryota; kingdom Metazoa; phylum Nematoda; class Enoplea; order Mermithida; family Mermithidae; genus Romanomermis; species Romanomermis culicivorax. Next base: position 657,836 of record CAWUHX010000155.1, on the reverse strand, counting down.
ATTTGTACAAAAATTTATCAGCAAAAAGTGTTCACAAATGCCGAGGACTACCTAAAGCTTAAACGGAATGGAAAATCGTGATAACAGTAAGACTTGAGCTTGGTGCCCTGAAAATACTTATAATTAAGATGTGAGAAAATTGCAGAGAAACTTGAATGGGTGGGGTTCAGTTCATTTCCTTTAGATTCCAATATTGAGGACAAATTCTAGAGTACTATTAATTAAAAATGGCAGCCCAAAACATCATACTCTTCTGAGAAATTATGCAAATCAAGATAAAAAATAAGACATGCAAAATCACTGTATGTCACAAACAACAAAAATGCATTAATACATGAATTTGAATATAAAATGAATGACATAAAAACACACAAAAATAGTGTGACGTGAAGGGAAATATGATCACATTCCAAAGCTTCTTTGTGCATCTTCTAACAAGGTAGTAACATTGGAGGCAGTTCTGGGACTTGCATTCTGTAAGCATTGATATGCATCATGATGAGTTTTCATATTAATTTTTTGGTTTTTATGTAGTATTTGGGAAGATCAAATATGATCAGTAGTAAGAGCTTATAAGAGTTTATATGTAGAGAATAATTCCGGGATGGATACTGTAGGATTCACAAGTAATATTATTTTCATACTTAGGGTGAAAACTTTGAATTTCAGAAAATCCTGGGAATTTAAACAGGGCACAATGATTCAGGATCAATGATGAATGATTACTGTAGTTTATGCATGTTATACCTACTTTACTCTGCTTGAATTATTGTTGTATTTTCAGAGTAAACAGGAAATTTGCAACTAATGGTATCCTACACCTTCCATGCAAATTGTGACTGCCATCTGTTGGGAATGTGCTTATGGTAGTGGTCATCCCACATCTATGCAAAATCCGTGAATTGGGTTAAGCCACAATTTGACCAGAAGACGGATGTTTATTCTTTTGATATACTTTTCTGTTTTGTGGGTGAGAAACGTCCCTGAACATTGTTTCGTTCATTTCCACCCAGCAAAAATGGAACACTGACTGTCTCAACTAATTTGAATATTATTACTATTATTCAATATTGTTTAATATTTAGTATTACTATTCTTGCTAATTTAGCGGAAAAGGCCGCCGATTTACTGAGATTGAGTACCAAGACAGGACCCAAGCCTTTCCTGGATATTATTGTAGTGAGTTCTTGTATGTGTGTCAGCCTTGAGGAAGCATCTGGGGCAACCCTGATTGCTTCTGAATTGCAAGAGTTAGATATCCAAATTACTAACTAGTGACTGAAGGTTGTGTTTAGTTCTGATAGAGAACTGTTTGCACTGTACTTAGCTGATTACTTATAGGAAGCTCCTTTGAGTGGCCTATGGCAGTTAGTTAGATAGAAGACAATAGGCTTTTCCAGTTATATTGCTGATTTTTTTCTCTCACTCGCAGTTCAACTCCATCTTACTTCAAGATGTGAAAAAAATCTTTCTTAATTCCACAATTTTTCAAAAACTTGTTTCAAGTGCTGCCTGAAATCTGGCAAAAAAATCATAAATCCTGTGAACAATGTCAAACTTTCGATCGAGGAAAATGGCGCCAAATAAATACCATATTTGAATGACATTTCAGCACTTAGCAGCTGTAATGTTGTTGATAGCGTCAAATTCGTACACAAATATACAATAGTGTAAAAAAATAAAACCTTGGTCAATTTTTTGTCTCTGTCACTCTGAACTTCAGCTATATTTCCAATATTTTGGGCTGGAATAATTTGATTAGTAGTTCCACATCTTAATAGCTTAAAAACTAGTTTCCTGTTCAAATAAAATACAATCATCATGTAGTTGATTATGGTGAGGAGGTTGCACATGAATAGAGAGTTTGTAAAAATCCAGCCAAAATATTTACCACTCGAATTTCGTGCACGACAGATAAGTAGTACTTGATCATTTTCAGAAAAATCGTCCCAATAACTGATCGAATATATTGTCGAGTTGAAAAGAAAGACAATTATTATTACAATTTCGTACAGTCTTTTCATTACAACTCTTTTCTTCTCATAAATCTTTGTTGAAGTAATCATGAATAATCTGTCGAAGCTGAGCAAACAGCTCAACATTTGTGCACTGGGTACAAAAATAATTTGAGTGCCTGCTCTCATATGGCAGGTAACAACATCTTGAACATCATCGAGGCTGTAAAACCGTTGATATACCAATTTAAAAGAAGAAACTATAAAATAAATACATTGACCAGAATCAAATAGTATTATTGAAATGAAAACCATTCTTGTAATAGATTCACGCATGAAATTGGTCAGCAAAAGAATGGACAAATTAATAATTGCAAATATGAGGTTTATAATTGATGATATTGTGACTTCTAAATCAAATGCAATCCCTTCTTTTTCCATTGCAAGTGATGCCAAATGCAATGATAAATTGCTTATATCCATGCTTGAAGATAGGATTGAACTGAGTGTGTGCTTCAATCTGGAATAAACATTTTTATATTAGATAATAGAACACATGTTATGACAACATTTTACCACATATAATTCAACCATGAACTAAAACTCCCAAAATCCACAAATTTTAAAACAGAGTATCTTTGCTAGTATTCGTAACAAAGTTTAGCAGTATTCTGAAATTTTTTTTCAGATCATAAGATTTTTGGACTAAATTTTTAATTTTTCAATTTCAAATTTTCTGAAATGAATTTTTAAAGGTTTTTATTAAAGTTTTTCTGGTATTTCATAATAAGGAACCCATCTGCTATAAGGTGAATGTTGGGCATGCTGTTGCTGCCCACTTTTCAATCAGGAAGTCAAATGCAAGTCAATGATGGGCACCCAGCAGGCGCAGCCAAATTCGCATGGCAATGGAGCATCAAAGAAAAAAAAATGATGATAAACATCACTCAGGCTTTTTTATTTTTTTGGGAGGTTTATGTTAATGCCCCACGAGGCCCGAATAGAGCTTTCTTGCACCATTGTGTCCAGTTTACATGTATCTAGTGTTATTATTTGTGCATTTATAAGTACACTGTGGACAGTACACAGGGAGGTATGAAAGGCAATAAGCACATGCCTCACTTTCTTGAAGATGTCAATTAGAAGACATACCATAGAGTGCATCTCCAATGTCCTTCCTGCCAGTAGATACATCTTTTCGTCTGAGAGCCTGGGAGGTTTGCTTTGCTTCACTAACTGATTGTCATCTACATGGTGAAAAGTACGTTGGTGACATGACATACAATGAGTCAGAGGAGGCTCTAAACCAGCAGGAGTCCCAAGGTCTGATCTATGACCACCCAAGCTAAGTTACAGTATTGGTCATGTTCATTGTCATGTCATGATCATGGTCATGGTCATGATGATGGTGATGGTGATGGTCATGGTCATGGTCATGGTCATGGTCATGGTCATGGTCATGGTCATGGTCAAGGTCATGATCATGGTCATGGTCATGGTCATGATCATGGTCATGGGCATAGTTATGGTCAGGGTCATGATCAAGATCAATCCAGGGAAATGCCCATTTTGAGATGTTTCCACCAGACATGCACGACAAGACTTTTCCCCAAGGGGAGGGGTCCATGGGCATTTTTCCCAAGGGGAGGGGGGATGGGTGAGCAAAAAAACAAAAAATGTTCTGCAAGCCTGTTTTTCATACAAAATATGCGCAAAAATCATCAAAAAGCTATACTGGAAAAGGTTCAGGGATGTGTTTGTCGATTTTTTGGGTCAGGGGATAGCCAGGGTCTCAGATATGGGGGTTTGCCTCCCTACCCCCCTATGTGCATGTATGGTTTCCACTTATCTTGATCATCACTGATAGGTTCAATCAAAACCAGCTTTATTATGTACAAAATGCCCTGATTCAAAAGCACCCTGTGTTGGTATACTACAAAAGAGTATTTACTGCTGTTCTTAGCTAATGCGCCTGCCCTGCCATTGTTCATGCAAAATCCAGGAGCTAAATTAGGGCTATCCCATCAGCAATATTTATCAGACATGGCGCTGTCGAATTATTATGTGTTCCCTTTATTGTAGAATAGCCTTGTTGAGATGAAACTCCCAAACAGTGACCATGTCTGAAAGTTTATCCATAATTTTTTATGATCGGGAGCCCAAGTCTTTTTTTACACAGGATACATACAAGATGGCACAGTGATTGATTGTAATTATTCATCATGGGCAATATGCAAATGAAACAGAAATTGAAAAGGCCATAAATCTTTTAACATTTACTTTATTGTACAGTGAAAAAAGCAATATTCAAGTTGAATTGTAAATCATGACTAAGAGGCTATGAAAATAGTTGTAAGAATAAAAGTTCACCCCTCTGATTCTCAAGCACCCTCTTACTTCAATTGTTGCATTTCATCAGAATCATTAAATTGAAATTGCCATCAAAATGCTCATTAATTTTATTATATCAGCATGCAACCATTTGCTTGAATTTCAATTTCCTCCTGATAATTTCCTGTTTTCATTGAAATCATTGGTGAAAAATATTTCTTCAAATATCAAGCTTTAGTGCACTACTTATCGATGCGATAGGGAAATTGGATTAGAGAATCTGGGGTGCTGCAGAAAGTGGGAAAAAGAATAAACCGCACTACGGAGCAACAAATGACCTCTGGTCACCAGTCTTGAAGGCTAGATGGACAGTGCCAGAGCCATTCCTCCACCGAGCTATGTCATGGTAGGTGTGACCATTCCATCCAAGAATCAACAAATGATGCTGAATTGTGAACCAGTAGATTGGCTGACACACCACTCATACAGATAGAATGTTGTATATTACTATGCCAACATTATAGAGTCTAAAGTTCTGATTTGATTATTCAAGCTTCTTTGAGATAGGTTCTTTCAAAAATTATAATTCACATAAATTCTGGGGATATTTGTGAAATTTGTGAAAATGTTAGTATAAATTCATTCTATTTCTTGTTGAAGTGAACAAATTGTATAAAACAGCTTATCTCACAAATTTTCAATCCTGTATTGATAGCCATATGCTTGATCTCAAAACATCGAGCTGTCATGGAGTTCTGCATTGAAAATCATAGTATGCTGAAATAATTGGATTCCCAATTAAATTTTGACTTACCTGCTCAGAATTTGATTCAGAAATTTTCATTAGCACTTCTTTTCTAATATTTAGCTAAAAAATTTTTTCCAGGAAAAATTGGCTAAAATTTCCTGGAATTTTTAAATCTGGACACAAAAAATTGATGATTTTGTCGAAATTCTATTTGTGAAAATCGGCTTTTTTGAAAAGAATTGTAGAAAACGTTAATGAAAGATTAAAAATTTGAAATCTCTCGACGAGGATTTTTTCATAAATGCGTTTGAAAAATTGCGAAAAGTTTTCCAAAATGTTTTCGAAAATGTGGAAAAATACATAAATTTACAAATTTAAAGACAAAAAGAGATAATTCTCTCAAACCAAGATTTAAAATAGAATTGATTTTTTAGAAAAAAATAGCGAAAAATCTTCGGAAATGTCTGAAAAAAGTATGAAATTTTAAATACAAAGACGGAAAACTGATGATATTCTCAATATTTGGTTTTCAGAAAATAATTTTTGTGTGAAAAAAATTAGAAAAAAAATATTCAAAAATGTAGAAAATGAAGAAAACTTTCGATTTCTGGGCCGATTTTGGCGAGTATTCACATTGAATGTCATGCCGAATGCAAGAATTTAAATCCACAGATTTAGCTGAAGATTATACTTACTGGATTTGCTAGGTTCAAGCATAATTTAGTTTTTTCCAATTGACAGTGGGCGAGTTAGCAAACTTTTATTCAACAGTTTGCGAAAATTGTGTAATATGCAACAAGTATTGTCTAAACTTGCACATATTTTTGATTTGTATGTTCTACAGTAACTAGATTCGAAATCTAGGTGCAGCATAGCCAGATATTTTGTACATGTAAGCTTATCTCAAAATTGACATTTACAGTACTACACCACTCCACCCTTGCAGTTGATCACCCTTTTCTGGTCACATCTAGCAAAATGTAATGGTTTTCAGATTCACCTACTTTCTTATGTGCAGTTCATGCTGAAGCTACTTTTTACTGAAATAAACGACAAAACTTAGTATAATTGGCGGCATTTGGCAGAAGTTACTGTAAAATCCATAAAAAAGTGCAGGCTTGTTGTTTTTTAAAATAAGTCAGGGCTTTGAGTTTCAGGCAGGAGTGGGATCCCAGGGTTCGTCCTTAATGTACCTGTTTCCCACGCCCACGCTTACCTGATTAACTCAATTAATAGTACTTAAACCCGACACTAATAATCCTACCAATCAAGGAAAAGATACTTCCTTAATTGTCTCCCAAAAAGAGATAAATACGAGAAAGAAAACCTTTCTTCAATTTTACCTTACGCAACAAGAAACACTTACTCACAAATGCGGCTGGGCGAGAGTATAAACAATTCACTCCCAGGCACTGGGGAGAAAACAAACAAAGACGAACGTGCTGGGAAGCAGCGAGTAGGACATATAACTAATAGAAAACGTATGCCATAAAAAACACAAAAGATAATGCACATGGAGAGAGCCAGCACACGCGTACCGACGTGCACTACAGTAAGACAGCTGTTGATAGTCCGCGTTGCTCGCTCCACTTGGTACTTGCGGGCCTCATGCGCGGATTGACAAAAAAAATGACAAAATCGGCGGAAACACATAACAACAGGCTGAAAAATATTTAGATGGAGTCAAGTCTTGCTTGGAATCCAATGTTCGTGAGCCAACTTGTGCTAATGGTGCAGTTATATAAATTAATAAGTATGCTAAGTATGTTAGGGACTAAATCACTCTCCCTTGGTCCAATTGTGACTTTCACAAATTTTGCATAGATGTGGAATCATACAAGCACATAGGAGAAGAGTAGGGGGGTAAACCCCCATACTTGAGACCCTAGCCACCCCCACCCCCCATTGGCCAAAAAAAATCGTCGAACACTCGTACCTGAACTTTTTCCGAGACAGCATTTTTTCATAATTTTAGCACATATTTTGTATGAAAAACAGGCTTGCAGAACTTTTTTTCTGTTTTTTGCTCACCCAACCCCCCTACCGCCCAGGGAAAAAAGTCCGTGGACCCTCCACCCTGTAAAATTCTTGCCGTGCATGTCTGTGTGGGATGACTTCTACTGGTGTGTTTGTTTTTTAATAACTTTTGCAATTTACATTCATTTTCATTTATGTGTTATTTTTTCAGATCATAGCTATTGATAATTATTATTTTATACAAAATATTCTATGACATATGTTGTTGCAGAACGCGCAAAGGTGACAGCATGATATAGATGGACGTAAAGCATTGTCACATTTCAATGAAAGTTCAGAAGTGAGATGAAGCATGACTCTATCAGCAGCTATAGCATGCAAAGGTGTCATTCAGCTTTGATGGAGGATGGATGTGAAGAGAAAGTGAAGTCTGAATGTTTGTTGCATCTGATTGTAATAGCTCATTTTTCCCGTCTACTTTAAGGCCTGTACAACCCCATAAAAATGGTGAAATGTTTTATTGTAATATACAATAGAACACAACAATACGAACTATGTAACAGAACAATATGGATGAGCAATGTCTCAGTAGTAATCCTACTACGTTCCTCAGGGTTTCTAAAACTTTTTACCAAATTTCGACTGACAGGTGTTTTGAACTGTGAGCTTTGAGTTTGTGGGTCAAGAGCCCTATCCACTGGGCCATCTAGGCCAATTTTCATATGGCTAGATTTTATATATATGTTGGTGGGTAGGGTGGTGGTTTTCCCTGCTTGTAGCGCATGTGATGAAACTTCTGTTCCATATATGACTAATTTCTATGCTTTTGATGCCTACATTACTAGGACCTGCTGCTGCCATTTCCATTGCCTCTCTGATTGTTCTCTTGAAGTTGTTGCTTTCCTGAGCCAATAGCTTGGTGTTCTCAAAGACTGGAGCACATCCACACTTCAGACAATATTCAGCTACCCTGCTTTTTTCTTCCTTGCGATTCTTCAGGGCATTTTTATGTTCAGATATTCTTGTTTTTAATGTTCACCCTGTTTCCACAATGTAGACCTTCTAGCATGGTTCTTTGGCAAGGGAGTGGAGCCTTATTTAGTGAAATATCTGGGCCACATTAAAGAACATATTTCCGACAATCCTAAAGCCCAGTTCACATGAGTACATTCTTTCCGACATACATGTTGCGACATATATGCTTTTTCCAAATGTTCACACATGGGACATGTAAGGTAACATAATGTGTGACATAAAAATAGCTGGCTGAGCGAAAAAGCAAATTGTATGTCAGGCTTATGTCAAGCTCGTTCACACCTGACAATTTCAATGAACATACATATGTTGCGTATATGTCACAACATGTTTGTCAGGTATATGTTTCACAAAATGTCACGGTGCCCTAACAGTTCTTTGCCTCAAGTTTCAAACTCCATGTATATCAAAAATGACAATACAGAGGGCCTTAAAGGACTTAAAATGGCAACCTCCCAAAATTCAGATCATTCAAAAAATTAATGATAAAGATGAAGAAAATGATCTAGAGATGATTTGCTCAAGGTGAAATTGAACAAATTAGCATCAACTCTGATTGCCTATCACATTTGCGATTTTCTGATCTTTCACCAAGATGTTCCAGTTAACAGCCACAATCATCGTTATTGGTTTCCGTTTAAGCCAAATTAGTTTGTAGAAGAATTGTTCCATTCACCAAGAACAAACATGGTTCCGGCGGCAATCAGTGACCAAATTATAATTGGTCTTTTTATGAAATTGCCAATAGTTAATGCTACTTAGAAATGCCACAGACCCAATTTTATCCTGAATTGGAATGCTGCCAATTTGAAAATGATTTTATTTTTATGGGAGATGGTGC